>JADANM010006098.1:10029039-10047000 GCA_026213755.1 Eurema hecabe
TTTTTTTTTCAATTCGATCCAGGAGTTAGGGAGTGCCATGTCTGATTTGGGCCGGTTAGCCCGTGGTGGTATCATCTTCTTATGATAAACCTTTCTTTAAAAACCAGCAACGCATTCTCGTTACGCTAAGCTTAGTTCTGCGCTAGTTAGTGACTGTTCCGGGGCCGGATGATCCGATCCAAATATTTTGGATTTGAAAGTCTTTTCAAGATGGTCCATTGAAGATTTTAAATTCCTTTCGCAGATGAAGACAAGCTAATGCAGATATCGGACAAGCTGGTGATGGGTGTGAACGGAGACATGGGTGACATCGGGCAGTTCAGCCAGTTCGTCTCCAAGAACCTGAAGCTCTACGCCATGAGGAACGGTTACCAGCTAGATGCTACTGCTGCAGTACACTTTACCAGAATCAACATGGCTGAGATGTTGAGAAGTGGGGTAAGTTATGTTGTGTAATTGTTATTATACTGGTAGGTAGGTATCGGTGGACTAGTATCTGCAACTCAAAATCCTTTTCTGTGGTCGGTGGCTTCGTTACTAGCATCCTAGTTCCGTAAGGAACCCAATTATTATACTTCTTTATTACTTCTTTAGGATACTTTATTACTTCTTTACTGATATATCTAATTGCAATTGTATCTTTTTATTTTAAAGAGCAACTATCTAGAGTTTCTTGAAGGTTCTTCTCTGTAGAACTTTCCATCCGAACCGGTGGTAAATGGTTTATAATACCATGACGATTCAAACGTATTATTATTTGTAGCCTAGTTGGATAAGGATAGGTTTAACTTTGGCGTTGTTTTGTTTATGGTATGGTAGGGAAATAGGAGGTTTGCTTGATGGTAAGCAATTGTCCACTCGTGAACAGTCGCAAAGCTAATTGTCTAAATAAATAAATATAAATCAATAAATAATCCTGTTAATATATTGCTAAAATGAAAATCGTCTAAAGGTATTTCAACTTCGAACACCTATCCAAATTATACTACACGAACTAAATGCTTTATTGCTTGATTTAGTGTCCCTATATCCTAAATCTTCTGATTGCTGGCTACGATGAGAAGAATGGTGGACAACTGTATACGATGGACTTTTTAGCTTCCTGCGTGAGGGTTCCCGTCGCCGCCCACGGGTTTGGTGGTCTCGTCAGCATAAGCATACTCAATAGTTATTATAAACCAAGTTAGTTTTATGTAAACATTTATGTATCCAATAGTATTTTTCCCTGACATGTCTCTATAGATGACTTTTAGAGTAGATTCTGTAGTTTTTAGTGTAGGTAGCAACCATGAGACGAAGATGATTTTAAAGATGGGTCATTGTTATCACTGAGATATTATATTATATGCTACAAAAGTAAATCTGAGAATTTTTGAATTTAACGATCGATTGAAACGCGAACAATGGTCGCAGACTTATATTATTTTATTCAAGATACGTTATATATAAATAGAATAATGCTTAAAAAATTGATCTTCATTTTATTGTTGTCTTCTAACAGAACCTTCGTAACTTTTCGTGTAGTTTTCAGGTAGTAACATTGTCTATCGAACTTTACTTAGCAGACCTAAAATAATAGTATGATGATAATTAAATAATAATAAATAAGATCAAAATGTTTGCCTCATTATTTCTTCCAAATCAAAGTCTTCAAATAATACATCTTTATTCAACGAGGCTACATATTATAATAACGCTGATATTACAAAAGAGATACATATAGAGATACATAAGAGATACATATATATATATATATACATATTAATGTAAATAATATATTTTTCAGATTTAACGGAAGTTGAGGCATATGAAGTAATCAAAATGTGTGTTCGCGAAATAAACAAAAGGTTGTTCATGAATTTGCCCAATTTTGGGGTGAAAACGATTTCCAAAGACGGCGTTAAAACTTTACCAACAATCAGCACAGCTTCGTTAGAAAAGTATTAAGTGCTTTTTACAAAGTTAATAAGAAGTTTTTATGTGTTTTTTACGTTTTGTAAAGGTTTTTGTTATGGATTTTAGATGTTTATTTTATTTGTAATAAAAATATAAGATAGTATTAAACATATTTTTTTTATTTATAAATTATTATGCCTAAATGACATCGTAGAATATGATTACGGATTAGTTATTAGAATTTTTTTTAGTCTATCAGGAAGAACATAGAATCGGTGACAAGCATCGAATGTTTGACAATTATTATAATAGTAATTTATCGGTTGTTTAACTTCAACAAAAATAATATAATCGTCCTTGCTAATTAAAACAGTGTAACAGAGTTGTTGCAAATTATAACGTGTTTGCTTTATAATTCCATAATTTCGTAGTTTATAATTCCAAGACATTAAAATGTAACAATATTGAAACTTTTCGCTGACAAAAATTTTGATGTTTATTTTATTCGTAATGCGAGGAATTGTTTATAATTTCGCCCCTTAAACATTTCGGGATATTTATTTAAACAATATTAAAACAAATAATAAACATCTTATTCGGTAACGTGATTCCAAAACAGTTACTTTATATCAACATTTTTGTACAAGTTTGTTTCCACTATTTTACTCTCGTAATTGTGTTTTCCGAACAAATACTGGTATTAAAAGTATCCTGTGTAATAATCCGGGTTCTATTCTACATGTGTGCCAAATTTCAGCTGAATCCATTTATCGTCACAAACTTTCATATTTTCAATATTACTAGCTATTGCCCGCGCCTCCGCGTGGACTTTCATGTAAACTTAGACCCCCCTTCTCCCCTTATAAACATTTTTTCCAGTTAAAAGTAGCCTATGTTTTATCTCAGGCTCTAGACCATCTGTGTACCAAATTTCATTACAATCGGTTCAACGGTTTGGCCGTGAAAGCGTAAAATTATAAAAAGTTTTGACCCCTCGCGCAACCTTTTGGGGGTTGATTAATAAAAAAACAAAGGAGCCTATGTCCTTCCCCAGGCTTAACCCTATCTTTGTACCAAATTTCGCTCTAATCGGTTCTGTAGTTTTAGCGTGATGGCAAGATAGACAGACAGACAGAGTTACTTTCGCATTTATAATATTAAAAGTATGGATTAAGAAAAAAAAACACGATTACAATCCATCTAATTTGTAGGAACCTTTGAAGTTGTAGGAACATTATATTTGCACAGTTTACTAAGAGCAAAACGATGTTGAACACATTGAACATGGTTTGGCAACGTGTACCTGCGTTTTAGAGTACATCTGGTATCAGTACTAATCTTTTTTACGTCGGATAACTGAGTACAAGAGTTGCTATGGGAAGCGATAATCTATCTTTATATATAACTAGCCGTTGCTCGCGACTTCGTCCCCGTGGATTTTTTTTTCCATTATTTCTTCGCTCATTTAAGTCGCAGCGTGATGTTATGTTGCATAAAGCCTTCCTCGTTAAATAGTTTATTCAATAAAAAAATATTTTTTTCAATTCGAATGAGTAGTTGCGGAGATTAGCGCTTTCAAACAAACAAACATACTCTTTAGCTTTTTTATATTACTATAGATTACATGTCACGTAGTTTGTCCGGGATTCACTCCTAAGTTCTAAAGTATTGAACCTATTTTAAATCAACTTTGCACACCGTGTGCAATTTGATCCAACTTAAAAGATAGTATACTTTATATCCCAGTATTGCCCCGGAATCGGGAAATACGCGAATAAAAACGGCTCACAAAGAAGCGAACATTTCTTTTATTATATCTTGTGATAAAATAAAAAGAAGATGTGAAATTGTCTGTATACTGAAATGCAGTTCAAAAAACTCATGATTTTCAACTCAATTTCAGAATACTTATTGCGCATTTAAAACTTTAATGCACTTAATTTACTACAATAATGACAATAATTACTACAATCCATACTAATATTATAAATGGGAAAGTGTTTCTGTCTGTAATAATATGTTTTTTTTTTGTCTTTCTTTCGCGGCAAAACGGCTGGACCGATTTAGTTGAAATTTGTAGATAGTTGATTACATTGATTAAATATAGAATACTTTTTATCCCGGTATTGCTTCGTGAACGGGAACTACGCGAGTAAAACCGCGGGGAACGGCTAGTCGATAATCAATTTAGAACCATTAAAATCTCCCTAACATTGAAGTTAGTATCAGTAAATTTGATTAATAAGAGCGGGTTGTAATGGTTACATTGCCAATTGGATTCGTCACAATGTCCTCCAATGATAGCAATGTACACATCTCAAGGTGTATGAAGGTGATAAATGCTGGCGCGCTGTTTGCTCATTATCGGTTATGTACGTAATTTCTAGCTCAGATAAGATTGTGGGCTGGCCTGTCTAATTATATAAAGGGTTATGAAAAGGTCTCATATTTCTTCCTCGATGAAACTATATGGGTATCCTATGAAGATGTCCCGGCTTAAAAGAGTCTAGGATAAGGATAGGAATAATACAGAATAATTTAATTTCCAGAAAAAGAAAAAAATGACTAAGGAAAAAAATAACCAGGCTCCTGATAATACAGTTTTGTATAATACATGTTTTGTTTTCTTGGGAGTAGTAACTATCTAGTAAAATGTTTCTTTTTCTGAAAATTAAATTATTCTATATTATTATTATTCTATACTTTTTTAATCGGGAAAATCTCATAGTATACCCATATGGACTTTGGGTCAGGACTATAAAAATACGTAAAAACCATTTTTTTTAATTTTCCTTGTTGCTGGAAATATTAATATTTGAATAAATGTAACATTAGAATTGGTAATTAATAACAAGCTTGCTTAATATTCTATTAGGCAGTAAATTTGCATGCAAAAATTAAATGAAAGTTTTTTAGAAATCTTATCACGGGGACATAGAACGTTTAAACAGCAAAAAAAAATAATAATATTCTTAAGCAAGTATAGTAGAATAATGCCGGAATACTGAAACGCAACTTAAATTTAAGTACAACTTAAACCGGTCCGATTTCACAGCAATATTCAATACAATTCTGTCAAAATTACGAATCTTAAGGCGTGCTTAAATTTAATTTGCGTATGAGTATTTGGCCGTAAGTCTGACATTTGGTGAAAAACTTGGTTTTCATTTCCGTCCAAAAGGTCAAGTATATCCGGGATAAAAAGTGTCCCGGTGTATAATACCGGGACACTTGAATACTGAATTAACATAACATCGAAAATGAAGCGTACTGTTCTTGGTACAATTAAAGTACAATTTACCTGAATGCCAAATTTCAGCCAAAGCAATATAGTAGTTTTTGAGTGAAGGAATAACAAACATAAGGATTAATACAAATTAAACAAAGCCTTCATTCCATTTTCATTTATCGGAAAAAAAATTATAAAGTTGGTTATTCATGAAGGAAACACAAAGTTTGGAAGAAAAGATTTTCTTATCGTAAGTACAGTTTTATAAAAGTTTTTTGTATGAGTAATATAATTGTTTTATTAGTCTGAGATAGTTTGAAATAATTTCTTTCAAACTAAACAATCACAACAAAGTGACTTTAAATTAGTTTTTAAATATTTTCAGTAATGGCTTCTTATTACACTCAATAGAAATAATGTTTTTGAATTTAAAAATATAATTGCCTTTTGTATAGCTTAGTAGTAATTGTACCTAATTTCATTTTATAGAAAAATTGACATATTATTATCGTCTTCACTAAGTACTGGAGCTAGGTAATTTACCGTGTAACATTGACTTGTGAATTATTCAAGGTCGAGAGGAAAATTATGTGATTTTTATTGATCATCAGCTGTCCCGCATAAATGATCTGTTTTTCCTTTTGAGTTTATTTTTAAATGTCCTTACCATACAACGAAGAAACTAAAAGAGATTGTACCATATTATTTATTTAGGAAATTTCATTACATCAATAAAAACACGAAAACACTATGTTTAGTCCGTTCCGATAAAACTTTATTTCTTCTTTGCAAGTTTTTCAGATAAACTGTCAAAACCAGGATCTTGGAGGTTCATCATCAAACTTTCGCCGGACAGGAAAACTTTATTCTGCGACTGGGCGAGCATTCTAGAAATTTGCTGTGCGGCTCTTATTTTCCGTAACTTCAAATAGCCAGGGTTCATTGACACCGCCTTGCCTAATAACTCTGCAGCTTCTGCCTCCCCTTCGGCTTGGACGATCTTCTGCTGTCGTTCTTGCTTCGCTCTTTCCACCACAAACGAAGCACGCTGCGCAGCCTGTTGCGCTATCTGCTTAGCTTCAACCGCAGCCGAATATTCCTTACCAAAACTCATCTCCGTTAACGAAACATCATCAAGGATTATGTTAAAATCGGCTGCCCTTTCAGCCAGCTCTCGCCTTATTAGCAACGACACTTGGTGACGCTGCGTAATCAGCTGGGAAGCGTTGAATTTCGCGACCACAGATTTCAAAACTTCATTGCAGATTGACGGTAAGACTCTGTCATCATAGTCGGTGCCTAGCTGCCGGTACATCTTAGGCAAACTAGCGGCATCAGGTCGGGAGAGCACTCGTAAAGAAATATTCACCATTTGTAAGTCTTTAGAGCCAGTTGGGGAGGAAATGACGTGTGGTCGCGATCGTATGTCATAGATGATGGGGTACTGGAACCATGGTATTCGAAAGTGCATGCCTTCAGTCTGGATATGGTTTTGTAGGCCTCCTATTCTGTTGTAAACAATGGCTCGGTGACCTCCGTCGACATTGTAGACTGATTGCGAAATACCATAAGCTGTTATCCCAATGGTCGCTGCAGCTTTTAAGGACTTAGCTAGTCCCTCAGGGTTACGGGCAAAAGACATATTCACTAATACACAACTTCACTGAGAACTGTTTCAAGTCGAAATTATGTTAGAATAGTTTCCACGTAGCTCCGACGCGTGTTACGATCCATAGCAGTGTTATCACTGACACCTGATGATGAATAGCTAATTTTTCAGAAGGTTTGATTCATAGTTTAGCCTCTTGTATAATAATTAGGACGGTGTTGTAAAGTTTTAGTATGGAGTTGACAAACGTTGACCCTGATTGGCGAGTTTGGAATATTACGTGTTTGATAATAATTATTGGAGCTTTAAGATAATTTAATTTGTCGAATATAATACAAAATATGATCCATGAGTTGTAATACTTATTATATATTAATATAGATTTTGTTTTTGGGGAATAATTTATAGAAATATCGTGTAATTTATTAAAAAATATGATGCTAGCTTTTTAGTCATGGTTTATACATATTCGTATACAAACGTTAGACATCTTAATTACTAGTATGTTGTTTTACAGATCCCAATGTTAATATTCTTACTGTTGATGCGCATGATTAGATAGGTCAATTTGCATATGATTTTTATGCAACACTGGATCATTATCGAAAACGATACGTTAATTATTACCAGTAATGTTAAACTGAATATTATTTAGATGTTTCAAAATTGTGTTTGCTGTAATAAATATTAATAATAGTTGTAAAGTATTAAATGATTAGGTAGGTAATAAGTATACAGGATTTTTTTTGGGTTTTTGTTATTAAATAAACTTTTAAATTAGATTGATATTTAAAGCTTACTATAGGTATTTTCGTTAATAATATTTTATTGTTATCTATTAAGGTTCGTTCCGTTTCTTTGTTTTATTTTGTAAAATATAAAGTTCAATATTTCTAATTTTTTTTTGTCTACAATGTACCGTACTATTTATAGCACATGGCAAGAAAGAATCCTGTGTTATCTGATAGCTAATTTTAAGCTTACACACATTGATTTTTGCGTGAAAAATTAAAATGGAAAATATTTTATTTCTGAGTAAATTTGAAACAAATATTTTCAGAAAGTCTATATGGTCCCTACCATCGGTTCGGGAACTAACCCGGCGAGAAGAACCGGCGTAAGAAACTCACATGGGTCCCACACTTTTTACCAAAAAGGGGGAAAAATCACGTTTTAAAATAAAATTTACAATTCTGTAACTTAACATAAATATATATTAAATAAATAATTGTAAGTCATATTACAATAATGTTAATAGGTACCTATATAAAAAATAAGAAATAGTAACAAAGTACATACGTGATGAATTTTATAATATGTATTAGCGTTTACCTGGAAGAGATCACTTCTAAGTAATAAGCTCGCCAGTTTAGTGTTTAACTTTTTGTTCTTATGTGATTAATGTTACGAAAATTATTAAAATAATAAATAAATTAGTTAGAATTTTATGTTGTTCGTTTTTTAACGCGACTTTAACTTATAAAGTCCCGCTGTAAGTAAAATAATTAAAGTTGTTATTATTGAAGGAACATAATTAATTATAATTTAATAGACTTCTATTTTGTTTTTGTTGATTCGCGTCAAAATTAACTGTACCGTGATATGAATAAAGTTTAATCCTCTGTTATTCGTATTTATAATGTAAAATATTATGCGTATAATCTAAATATGTATATAAAACAAAGACGGGTTCGTTACAAAACTTATAACTCGAGATCGGCTAGACTAATTTGCATGGATTTTGGTTCATTGGATTTGTTCCGGCCCTGAATTGCAGAAAACATCTTAAAAATAATAAAAACTTTATAAGGGGAGGGAGGGGAAATTTTATATGAAATTCCACGCGCACGGAGTCGCGGGCAACAGCTAGTATTAAATTAAAACCTGTTGCGTCCCGACGCGACTTCGTTTACGCTGTACCTACCTAAGGTATACCACCTTACCTTAACTCTACTTTAGAACCAACCTTCAACATCAAGGAATTTATAAAAAAATATCGAAATCGGTTCAGCTGTTATCGAGATATACACAAATACACTTCTGCAAAACATAATCTTATTTTGTTGACGCTACTTTTCATCAATACACGGTAATACTTGCGAATCGCAAAAGTAATATGTCCTAATACATGTTACTATATAAATGTCTAATATAACAATAGAAACATAAAATAAAATATATAATAAGGTTATTCTATGTTTTTCTATGTAAATTTTAAATGTAATATCATAAGTTTTTCTATTGTAAGAAAATGCTGATGAATAATGATATAAGACAGAACTTCTTGATAAAAAATAGCTTATTATCAAGACAATTATATAATCACATGCTTATTAGCCTACTTGATAAGCCTTATGTAGAACTACGTTGAAATACCTATTTTACATTGAAGTATTTTACATAGAAATTAATAGCTGATATGTATATGTGTATGTGTATGCGTATATCCCTTGAGTGAATGTACTAAATTCAATATTTTTTTGGGCTTGTAAAAACTAGGCCTTTATAGAAAAATATAAAAGTTTAAAAACAAGTAAATCGCAAGCACTATATAGGTGTGCTTGCGGAAATAGCTAATTTAATGTCACTTAAATTTATATTTTACCCTGGCCCTATAATCATTAATAAGAACTTTTAACCTAAAATATAAAAAATAAACTATTTAAAAAGCCTTACCAAATATCACTCAAATGATATATCACATTCACAAGCAATTAAGGCACTTATAGGTCATATGATAAGATCGATTTTCCACTGTTAAGACTGTAGGTTAAAAGAAAGGGGCGACGCGGGCGCTCGGCGCGGTGCGCGCGCGCAGATGACTGACTGGCTGTTAAGTGTTATCACGACGCGAGAGGAACCATTGAGCCCTCCTCTATGCGTGAACCTGAGTTTGAAATCTTGAAGCAATAAAAAAGAAAGAAAGAAAGAGAAAAATAAAGATTACTGTAGTAGATATATTGAAACAAGAAGAACATTTATATATAGTCGATATGAGAAAACTCTTCCTATTTTGAAGTCGGTTTAAATATAAAAAATAAGTAAGAGACAGAAAAAAGAAAGGAGAGTTTTAGATACTTTAAAAGCAATAAAATAAGAAAGAAAAAGAAATGTGAATTGGATACATTGAAACAATATACAAGATAGAGCAATACGTGTTTTTTAAACCTAAACGGTTATTGAAATTTAAACATACCTAATATTGTCTCTACTAACAAAACATCTGATTCTACATATTTCTAGTAATGATAATATATTAATATTTCATATTAATTGAAATGTAAGTCCTTATTTTTACTAGCTGTTGCTTATAACCCTTTTTCCATTTAAAAAGTAGCCTATGTTACTCTCCATCTTTTCAACTCACTGTGTGCCAAAAATCTGGTCGATTGATTGCTCAGCTACGGCGTAAAGGAAAGACAAATAAACACACTTTCACATTCATAATTTTAGTATAGATTCTAAGAAAAAAATACTAAAATAGATATCCAACATCAAAATGGTGGTCACAGTAAAACGAATGAATGAATCCAAGGTTTACACACCATCGCCGCATGCAGTAATGCGTTTTATGTTTGTGTGAGTGTTTCTCGTGACCGCACGTCATACTAGAACATAGCGGGTATATGTTGTAAATCGATATTGCTTATTTTAAATATACTGATAAATAGTAAGTATGAACTTTCTTAGTTTTTTATTACTATTATTTCGATGTGTTAAAAATATGCCACTATTTTTAAAGGTCAATCTGGGATACATAAACATCCTGTAGTCCTACTTCTGCTACTACTAAAATGCTACTCCTACTACTAAAGTACGCTAGGACAATTCTGAGGAGATGCCATTATTTCATGCCAGATTTTTGTAGGATGGTAGTCTTACCAAAAATTCAGTAGATAAGCAATTAATATTCCAATCGTTATATCTTATTCGTGACCGGACATAATAACGTTAGCTACGAAGATATAAGGTAATTACTAATTACCATAATGGAAATGTTTGGATATGACTTTCGGTTGAAGGTAAACAAAACGCGAATGTTTGGAATGGACTATATGTATGTATATACAGAACATGATACAGCACTTTCGTGTTAAGCAAAAAGCCGATGTTAGCGAAACAGATTTTTAAATTCGCATCCTTTTTTATTAGGTGGACTTATTTACTTGGTCCACGAAAAACACCAGCTCGTTATTTAAAATTAGTAAAAATTAGTAAAAAAAAAAATACATTAAATGGTAAGGAATTACTATAAGGTAATAACCGGGGGGTTAATAAGACTGCAAAAATCTGACAAACATCACTAGAATAATAGAATTTATAGGATAAGTGACAACAAATCAATTATTGTAAGCCTGAGGTATTCATGCTTGATTTACGACATCTATTCAATATGACATAGGTTTATAAAAAATAAGTGTGTTTGTGTTTTTGATAATAGGATGGTACAGTAGATTCGCTTAATGTTAAGCAGCCATCTCCGCTCATAAACACAAATCTAAGTTCTCCCAAAACTACGATACTGACCTATAAAATACATGACATTACATCTCCATTGATATGCTATATGTTGACATCGGTTTTCTGTTAGAGATAATAGAGCTAGGATGATAGAGCGACGCATTCCAATTCATCAGGGCTCTACCTTTGAAATAACCGTTTTGTTCTCAACTGAAACTAAAAAAAGTAAAAAAAACCCAGTAATCCATAAATCAATCAGGATTGTGAAGCGGCAACACAAGCATCTACTTCCATATTAGCGAGGAAAGGAAATATTGGACTGGTTTCGAAACACTTTTACTTTCTACAATCGAACCATTACGTGAACACTAATATATGCATTATATAATATTAAAATTACTAAGATCTATTTTATATGAAGATCAGATATTTGGAGAAATGTTAATTTAGTTACTTCGTCGTATAGTGGGTTAGGGAATCCAAGCGAAGTTTACCTGGTTAAGCGTTAGCATTATAATAATAAATAATAAATAAATATCTTCAGGACATTTATAGACACAGCGCCACCTAGTTCCAAGCTAAGCAGAAAGCTTGTGTTATGGAAAGTAGATAACGGAATAAATTACACTTTATATACATACTTTTCTTTTGTAAAAACATACATACAATACATAGCAACACCCAGACCCCGGAAAATTACAACTGTAATTTCAAATATATTTTTCCGGTGTGGGGATCCTTCGCGTAGAAAACAGTTGTGCTACCACTGCGCCAAGCGTTAATTATTATATAGATAACAGCAACGGTCCCTGAATATTATATTTATTCGAGACTGTATATACATATACAAAGTCTCGTTGACATCAAACTATCAGAGACTGACTGGCTGACCAGTCAGTCGGTCCGGTCGTAGACTTGCTCTTTGCTTTAAAGAAAGGTTACATCTGTTACCTACATAGGAATAATATTTTGTCTAATCTTTGATAAAATGAAAATTAAAATGTTTTATTTCTGAATAAATTTGAAAAAAAAAATACCTTCAGAAAGTCTACATGGTGTCTACCACCCGTTCGAGAACAAACCCGGCGAAAGAAACTCGTACGGGTCCCACACTTTTTACCAAAAAAGGGGGAAAAAATCATCTGATTGGAATCAACTCAACTGAACTGGAGAAAAAAGGTAGTAGTTGTCTCAACTATCAAGGCTTAGTACTTAAAGGATTAGACGCAGTCATGCAGAGAAACCCTGAAAGATTGGAGATAATAATAATTACATATCTAATATCATAATGAGTACTGTAAATTGTCTGTGAAGTCACTTGACGTAGTATTTGTAGACAATCGTGACTTCAGTTTTAATGTTGAACTATACTATACTTCTATTTACCTCGGTTTTTCTGTTTACAGAAAATATGGATATTTTATGTTATTACGCTCTATAGCATGGCCTTTTTGTACCTATAATAATAATTCTGGATCCCCCTTTGTTACTTTGTTTTCAACTATACTAGCTGTTGCCCGCGACTCCGTCCGCGTGGACTTTCATATTATATACTTTAAGATTTTGCCACCCCTTATATAGTTTTCATTATCAATGACAAATCCATTGAAATAAAACCATGAAAATTGGTCTAGCCAATATTGTGTTATAAGTGTTGTAACAGACCCGTCTTTGTTTTATATATTTATATAGATAATGATAATGATATGTTTTTTATGATTAATGAAACAGCCATTTGACCACGGTCCTGCCTGATGGTAAGCGTGATGCGGTCTAAGTTCTAACATGACTGCTTAGGAAATGTAAAATATAAAACAATGCAACCTATACGAAATATATCCTATCCTAAGCTTTCAAGCAGATTTGTAGATTTAATACGTTTCGGTATCCGCTGAAATGGGTCAATCCGGTATCCGGGACGGCATCCGTCCCCAAATCAGCCGAGATAAGTCAACATCGAGCTGGCATTAGACAAATCAATGTTTCAGAAATGCCCCTATATTTTGGGAATTGGAATAACGTTATCAATTGTATTAAACTGTAAAATATCTGTGCTTACATTAATAAGCAATAATTTTACAGTATATTTCAAGTGATAACGAAATTTCCAAAATATATGGGTAACATTATAATTAATGACTGGTTGAATGAAGGACAAAGGACAATGCGACCAATAGAAGAAAAACTTCATCGGAAAGTGGTTCAATAATGATTGTTGTTGGTTATTTTCTTTATGTTAAGGGTTAAAATGTAAAAAAAGTTAGATCCTTTTTTTATTTGTCAAGGAGATTTTTGTCTGTCAGGAGCTATGTTAGCTTATCTTTATAACTTAATAACAAATATGTAAACGAAAATACTTAATTTATAAAACTTGGCAAATTACATTGCAACACCGTTGCGTAAAAAATCCATCAGGCGTTTATTTTTGCAAGCAATATGGCCTATTGTTCCGTACCCCACAAAAATATAACGGCATAATACGCATGCGTGTACATCATTCGTATGTCATGCCCACCTGTCAACCACAGCCGGTCCGAACTAACCTATAAATAAATCAAAACAAACATTTTTAATTATTTTAAACTCACGTTCGCCTATTGGCTGAAGCATCGGACCATCGCCTTTAAATGAAATACCAATTGAAATAATTTACAACAGTCAATCGGAATTGATTAAGTGCTTCTCTAATATTTGTAAGCGGAAGACTTGTGAAGTTATTAATATATAGTTTTGTGACTGAAAATTGTGATATAAAAGTGATTTTACGTGTCGCGTGAATGTTTCAGTGATAAACACGTGTTTGGAAAATTAGAGTAAGTTGTATCGTCGATCGCGCGATTTCGTGAAAGGTGAATGTCTGTCTCTTTCTTTCACGTGCAATGACCGAGCGTAGTTAGATTTTTTTTTCATGCAATTTACACTGGCCGGGCTCACCGGTTTTTTGACCTTGAATTTTTAGACTTTACGAAAAATGATGCAATAGTATTAGAAATCGCATGGAATACTAAATGAGCTGTTCTTCCTTCCTTCTTTAATTCTTATTAATAAAAATGTAATATTAAATAAATTATTTTCCGTTTCTAATTTATTATCCGCAATGCACGTAGTGAATATTATAATTTAATGCTAGTATTAAGGATACTTATCGATTTAATTTTGTCTGGTATGTAAATCGATACTAAATTATTATTACGGAAAACAACATTTAAATAACAATGTGTATTAACGCCTACCCGAAAACGGTTATGACCATAATAATGGTGTTTGCTGTATAAGATAGTTTCAATCGTCGCACAGATAATATAAAACGAAACAGAACAACTCCAAAAATATAAATAGTTCTCGTAGAATGTAGATTATAATATGTCATAGGTGCCTTTTTATTAATTCTATTAAAAGTCATATTCGAAACTTTGATAATCTGTCTTCATAAAAATCAGTATGTTTTTCACTTTTTGACTTCCAAAAATAATCTAACATCAATTCAAAAACAGGGAGGTAAAATGAAATAGATAAACTAATAAACCTACTACTTGTTCTACTAGCTTGACACAGACGAAGTAACAGTATAAAACTAGGCCATGAATACGTTATCCTAAGTCCCTTGAACCTCTAAAAAAATAAAATTCCATATAAGATTTTGCGTAAAGAAACAAGACTAGAATAACTTTTGTCGACTCAAAAGATCGAAGGGTCGGAAATACCGGTCCGACCCTTTCATCAGATCGGATATTCAAATTTTAATGCATAATAATATTTCTTATAGAAAAAATCTTATAATGAGATTCCTTACTAATTCCTTACAATTCAAAATCCGAATAAAAAAGCAAAAAATAAATTTGCTTAGCACAAAGTAATTTAGGTATTTCCTAATTTATAAATTTGAAGTCAGTAACTAGTAAATGCTACGACAATCTTACTATCTTTAAAATATCGAATTAACGAACTTGTTATTTTACTTGGCACCGACATCTTAATAAGAGTACTATTTTATTAAGAAGTCGTGAAGTAGTTCATACTAAATAGACATCTATAGATTTGCCATCCCCTAATCTTTACTTACCCGGCGATGTCGCGGTAAAATGTCTACCTATATTAATTTAAAACAAAAGACAGTTGGAGAGATATCATCTACACTAATTTAGGCTTAACTACTCGACAAATTTTGATGGAATTTAGAATAGAGATAGAGCTTCGAAATGCAAATGGATGGATGCGAAATACGTTCGAGTAACTTAAAATAATAATCGCCAATTTGCCTAAATAACGAATAATTGATATTATGATGATGACGTAAAATCGTTACTCATATAGGCTTCATATTATGGAAGTACTAAAAAGAATTCTTTCATTAACACAAAGTGATTCCAAAGTCCAACCGAAGACAGAAATCCTTGAAGTACTATAAAGATTTAAAGTCATTAATTTCAGTGACACCAATCTTAAGATTGATTGGATGTTCTTCGCGAAGATAAAAATATATTTTAAACTTGGTAGGTAGGTATTGACGCCCGCTTGGCGCAGTGGTAGCACAACTGCTTTCTGCGCGAAAGATCGTGGGTTCGATCTTTACACCGGAAAAATATATTTGTTATTTACATTTGTGTTTTTCTGGGGTCTGGGTGTGACTATGTATTGTATCTATGTATTTACAAAAGAAAAGTATGTATATATTGTAATTTATTCCGCTATCTTGTTGCCATAACACAAGCTTCTGCTTAGCTTGGAACTAGATGGCGCTGTGTATAAATATATAAAAAAAAATATTAAATATTTTAAACACGAATCGATATAGATACTTATTTTAGCTTTTTTATCTACAGTTTGTAAGTCAAATAAAGAGTGGGCTTAAAAGGTTTAAATTCATAAAGTACTAGCGGACCCGTGCCCACTTCGTTGGGATTATCAATTCTTTTTTATATAGACTATGACCCTCAGCAATTAGGTTTATCATTGGTGAAATAATTTTTAAAATCGGTTCCGTAGATCCCGATCCCCTTACAATTTAACAAAAACACAAACTTTACTTCTTTATAATATTAGTATAGATACATTGTATAACTTTAACCTTTTACTGGTGTTGGTTATGTATTTATAAGATTTAAATCAAATCTCACAATTATTTGACGGTGTCTAATTATAATATACGCAAATACATTTGGCAATATTCTTTTAATTTTTCCTCAATTTTAATCATACGTTTCTTCTACTTCTTTACTAACTCTTTTTTCTTTAACACAAGCTCTTTGTAGATTATTTTATTAAGTAGGTATTAAAATGAGTTTTAAACTTTTCCATTTCTCGAAGCTAAAATATTGAAGCGAGTCAAATAGAGTAGAAAGATTAGACGCTTAGCGCCGGGCCATTTCATTCACAGATCATAATATTTAATGTCTTTAAATTTACACTTTTCTATAAGCCATTTTCTTTAAAACTGTTCCGCAGTTATTTGATAACTATTTTTCTATTTATTTATTTTAACTGTTTTAAAATTTATTGTAAAAATATGGCGTTAGTGTTGTTTATTGTTTTTTAAAGTGCACTTTTTTAAATTACTATGAAACAATGATATAATTATTTAAATATAATATCATTGCTATCAATATATAATAAAAATACGCTTTTAAGGTGACAAAAGATTTTTATATCAAATATATATTTCCTTGTTTTTCTTTTCTATAGTATAGCAATTCCATTACAAAATAAGATCAATGACCGCAATTGTCCAAATAAATGTATTATGTTAGATATTGATAAGTACACGTACTTGACGATGTTACAAGAAACAGGTGCTTATAATAACTTAGATCAGTATGACAACAGAAAAAAAATATATACCTACTTATCTATTACTAGGAAAATCTCACACTATTGGGAGTCGATAAAAGATAGGAAGAACAACGCAAATTGTCAAAGATATACTGTATCTATAGCGATAATTTATGATTAAAATATATAATATACAACTTATAAAAGTTATGCAGAACTAGAAGTGACTTAATATTATGCAAATCTACTGAAGTGATTTATTAAATTCTTTATGCAATATATGGTAAGCGTCACGAATCTTTAGCGCTGAACGAAACCTGCGCAGAAGTCAAAAATAAGGTATCGAGGTAAAGGCGCGGCCCGCGGGGCGCGTGATCGTCGGGTGCGCAAGCGTTGATTGGTTGTCCCAGTCGTGTTGTCTTTCTTGCACCAATACGTCAATTACGAGCGCGATTATACCGATGCGCAGCTATTCTCGTCCAGCGCTAAACATAAATGACGCGTACTATACCTTAAGTCAGAAAATTCATAATCGTAGATGTAGGCTATTAAGCACATTATATGAATGAATAATAATAATATTTTAAGCAAGTCAAACAAAACGAGTCGTTAATTAAATTTAAGTTTAGTACAGGTACTCTTATATCGAGCATCTCGATGTTATTGAATTCGATAAATCATTTAACCGCACCGTTCAACATTCCTCAAATGATTGCGCTATAATTTCTTATCGCGTGTAACCGTCCCAATTTGAAGAGCACTACTATTCGAGATGATTGCTAATTGCTCAGGTTATATTCCACGTGGCGTTATTATGTTAATTTTTGTATGGGTATGACACACTGACTGACTCGCTTGCAGTCATTGCGTATGACGCGTTTACTTCGCACGTGTTTTTAAAGAAAAAGACAT
Organism: Eurema hecabe; assembly: GCA_026213755.1. Taxonomy (NCBI): domain Eukaryota; kingdom Metazoa; phylum Arthropoda; class Insecta; order Lepidoptera; family Pieridae; genus Terias; species Terias hecabe. Next base: position 10,046,916 of record JADANM010006098.1, read on the forward strand.
TCATCTTTCGCGTAGTGACATTGAATTTTTTGTAATCGAACCGTGGCATGATGCTTTTATGATGTCCGTTTGTGAATTTAGATAC
>JADANM010006098.1:10052512-10069942 GCA_026213755.1 Eurema hecabe
AACCGTGGCATGATGCTTTTATGATGTCCGTTTGTGAATTTAGATACCGTTATCGCGCCATTTATTCGTTGATATAAAGATACATTAGAACTTAGATCGATGTATTGACAGTGATTATTTGAGACTGATCGATCGTTGACTGTGTCTGGGATCAATTTAATGATAAGTGCTTAGTGTATGATATAAGTTAACGTTATTGTAAGATAGAAGAAGCAACAAATGTCTTTGAAGAGTGTTCAAAATGGGAATCACAAGAGCGGTGAGAAACCGAAGATATTGCTTTCTGATGAAGATCCGAAGAAATTCGAAGTATCGGGCAGTGTTATGGACGGACTGATTTTGGATATAAATGAATCTACGTATAAAGTGTTCAAAACTAGATGGCTGATGTTAGGGTTTTTCGTTTTGTACTCGGCGTCGAATTCCCTGCAATGGACTCAGTATACAATAATATCGGATATAGTGGTTAATTATTACGGAGTGAGCAGTAATGTTGTGTCGTGGACTTCCATGGTGTATATGATCACGTATGTGCCTCTGATCTTTCCTGCCAGCTGGTTCTTGGATAAAGTGGTAAGTAAACATTATCTATTATAAATATATTACAGACGCGACGTAAAAAAGGCCTAAACCGTTATATTTATTCAGCTTCTTAATTATATAAACTTATTAAAAGCTTAAGCAAATACTATTTTACGAATCCCTTTAATTGTACTTCGCCTACTTGATTTTGGAAGATTTGTTTTCTAGACGGCAAAGGTCTCCATTTTCATTCCTGTCCATCTTGTGCCTATTAGTTTCATCTATACTAATATTATAAAGAAGTAAAGTTTGTGTGTTTGTTAAATTGTAACGGGTAATCTCGGGATCTACTGAACCGATTTTAAAAATTCTTTCACCAATAGAAAGCCACGTTATGAGTGTCACAGGCTATATAAAAAAGGGTTGTTAACATTATGCCCAATGAAGTGGGCACGGGTCCGCTAGTATTTGATAACCACTGTTACCTACATCTCTTATGTCGTCCTCTCTGCCTTTTTTCCGTATATCATAAAGAGGGAAAATAAAGAAAAAGTCATGTTTATCTAGAGATAAATATATTGTCGTATATTAGTACATATAAAACTACGAAGATTCCCCCTAATATGCTGATTCTTATCTATAAATTCAGTCGTATAAAAATAAATATCTTCGTCGTATAGGTATTATTTAAGCTATATATATTAATACTTTAAAAAATCCGTATTCATTATTCTCGTATTCCATGTTCCATACATAATCGATTTGTGAATATATATCATTTTGGTATGCGATTTTTATACTGCGCATGAGCGACTTCAAGCGTGTTTGATTTAAAATTTCTTTAGTATTAAAATTTAAAAATAGTATTAATAATGCATTCCGAATTCGAGAAGTTTCTGAATGGTTTATTTTGTTTAAGTTACGAAATGGGCGCAATGGAATATAGATTATTTTTATATACTACGTCCTTTTATTTAAGGTTTATTATAGGCCTAGTAATAAAATGGTTGGTTATCTGTAAAATGTGATAAGAACGTAGGTATATAACTGTCTTTATTGGTTGATAACTAATTTTAATTTTCATTGCTCCGAGTTGAAAATAAAAAAAAAAATTCTTCGCGGTAAATAAATTAAGTCTGGCAACCCAGGGATCTTTCTTGGAATTTATAAAATAAAAACGTCAAAAAGCTTTAGTCTTAACTGCAGTGTAAACTTGTCGATCAAGTTTTTGAGAAGTATTGTTTTATTTAATTAAAGAGAATTTTTCGTTGGTGTTATTTTGTTGCTGTCGAGATCTATACTAATATATAACCTCACCATATTCAGTAGACGTGACTATCACAAAATTTACCTCTATAGAATATTAGTATGTACTTTAAATACATAGACTTTTAGATAAAATTTTAGAGAGTTACTGAAAGTTAGGTATATTATAACTTTTTACAATGTTCTGTGGGAAGGAAGGAAGATGTAACCTTCCTCTGAACCAAAGGGAGGATCCTCGACCAGTCGAACCACTGACTGGCCGGCCGTTAGGCCCCGATGGTTCGATGTCGAGAAGTTGTATATATGCTAAGTCTCGGAAAAATATCGTAAGCGCGATTCAGACTCGGCGCATGAATAGCGATCGCTACAGTTCCTTCTTTTATGGGTTTCTTGTTGCCTAATAAAGAATACTATTGTTATTAAATGTACTGTAAAAGTACATTAAGCTTTTTTCCTTTTTACGATGTTAAAACTATATCGTGTATTTAATGATATAATTATTGTTGGACAACCCTATATTTTAAAAATAACTCCGTAAATTCTGTAACGATGTTTGCCAAAATGATTTTAGCAAATAAATAAATAGTTTCTTCTTAATTTTTAATGTAGTCAAGTTTTTTTACTTCTATTCAATCGTATGTTATGGACAATGGTACGTGACGTGTTTCCTAAATGGTCCCACCGATTCGCAGAAATGCTTGTTTTGTATACCAATGCCCTGTGGCATCCTATCTCCATGGAGACTAGCAGTCTGCCCGGGTATGTGTTGGCATATTTTTTAATCTAAAACTGTTAATATGACATATCTATACTAATATATAAAGCTGAAGAGTTTGTTTGTTTGTTTGAACGCGCTAATCTCAGGAACTACTGGTTAGAATTGAAAAAAAAAATGAAGAGAAAATTTATCGAGGAAGGCTTTAGGCTACATAACATCACACTGCGACTATTAGGAGCGAAGAATTAATCGAAAAAGAAATCGACGGGGAGGAAGTCGCGAGCAATAGCTAGTAGTAATCCCTCCCGTAATTCCTGAAATCAACTACATACGTAGTGAACGATGTTATGCTATCTGACTTCGAGAGATATTCTGTGTAACAAACAGATATATGTCTATATTCAAATAGGCTACTGTTTTTTTTTTCTTTTTTTTATACTATGAAGAGGGGAGACGAGCTGGACGCACTCCTGATAATAAAAATAACGCCAGCCCATAGCCAGTGCAGTGCTACCCGGAACTTTGCTATAAAGCCCAACTCCGGGCAGGGGCACTATCCCGACGCTCCCCACTTTGAGTCATCAGATGTTAAGACACATTAGCCCAGTAATTTCGCTGGCTACAGTGCCCTTCAGACCGGAGCACAGTGTCATTTTCACATCACTGTTCAGGCGGTAGAATGTCTGACACTGTGGGGGTACCCACCCAGTCGGTCTCCTGCGAAAGAGACCTACCCCCGGTAAAATTTTGTGATGGCGGGCAATACTTATAGCAGAATCTTCATGAAGATTAGCGACCATCTTCGTCCATGAACACTTTCTAAGCTAATTGCTTCGTGACATGCTTTGCAAGCCTTTAAAAAGGGGATAAAAAAGGATAGTACAGAATTCGAGACTTCGGTTTCTCAATTTTTTTACTACGTATACTTTCATTTATAAATCATCATGGAAATATACAAAACATTTGTCATCTGGCTATATCTTTCCTCGACAATCACCCAAATTAAATAAATCAGCCCAGTAGTCAAGGTATGCTAACAATCAGATAATAATAACCCAGTTACATTGAATAAATATATTACAAGTTTCTGCGAAAGATGACAATCATGTTTATTTAAAATCCAGGGGCGTGCGTTTGTTATCTACAGGTAGATTTATCTACAATTTCTATTACACGCCAATCAATGATAACAGTTGCTTTTATAGATAACTGTGCCGCTTATCCTATTATATATCCACTTATCCTATATTTAATTATAGGATAAGTGAAAAAAAAAGATCCTATAGTAATATATAATAATATTTGACGACCGAAGCTTTCTGCGCGAAGGATCGTGGGTTCGATTCCCACACCGGAAAAATATATTTGTAAATTACATTTGTATTTTTCTGGGGTCTGGGTGTTGCTATGTATTGTATGTGTGTATTTACAAAAGAAAAGTATGTATATGTAATTTATTCCGTTATCTAGTTGCCATAACACAAGCTTCGGCTTAGCTTGGAACTAGATGGCGCTATGTATAAATGTCCTGAAAATATTTATTTATTTATTCCTATTTCTATTAGTATTAGGTCTATTGCTTACTAGTTGAATAATATATTACTCTTACACTTAGAACTCGCAAGCATACCCTGTAGTTGGCGTATTGTTTTCTCTTTGGTCAAGGGAAATTAGTTCGCGGATTGCCTTACTTCAGTTGATATGGGCTGGTTATGCCCGAGTTTTAAGCTATACCGGCTAAGAGCTCGGTGGTCCTCCTTTCAGCATATTGCTATTAGCTCTATACGAATAATAGCTATCACATACAAAAATAGTATTATAATCTCTCCCGTGAGCTCTTCGGTTTTGATACCCACTTGTAGTCTTCCGCGTTCTGCGTCTTTCTTATAAAAAAATAATGCTTCATCTCAATCTTTCAATGCTTACTATGTTACGGTACTTTATATGTATTTGCTTAAATAACATATACCATGAAATACAAAAGGGATTTAATTAAATCTAATGCTCGTATGTCATAGCTGGGTAGGAGCTCAGAATTTTCGGCGAACGTTGACGTAATGAATGAAATCAATACAGGCTTTGTAACCCATTGTGGCTCGGAGGACCCTTACGTGGTACAGCGTGGGTCATAAATAATCCTAATGGCTTTTGTAGCCTTGTTTGAGCCTGGCGTTTAATTTCCTCAAACTCTTGTTATAGAATGATGATATGCTAATAGGTATTTAACGTGTCTGAAATTATTTAAAGTTATAGTACGAGAGCCCTATTCATCAGCATCTCGTACTATTAAGTTTCTCGATATTCTGTACGGTATCTTTGTCATAATATGAATAGATGTATGCTTATAATGTGGCTTTATGTTCGGACCCGAAAAAGACAGTGGTTAAACTTACTTAATTGGCACTGAAATTGAGCGCCAGTACTACGCTAATCAAAATAAAAATAGTCCCTATAACATGCCTCTGATTATAACAGTTTCTTAAACAAGGCATTTTCTAGTGTTTTTGTGAACCAGTAATATGGAAAAAAAGCAATAAGGAACTTCGCCTTCCCACAACTCTCTTTAAAGTCCTTCGTAGTTGGTGCGTAACGGACATACAAGAAACTTGAGAACTTTCAGGAAGCATCGACGTATGTGTTATCCTTAGAATGTTTAGTTTAAGTTATATTTCACTCGACTTTGAAGTTTCAGCCCCAAATTACTTTGATTAAAAGTTTTTTTTCCTATTTAGCTTATACATTAAAATGTAATGGTTTCTTCAATAGACCTATTTATCATGTTCATACGAAGTATGCTGTGTTGTTCTAAAACAGAAGGTTACCTAATATAATAACAGTATAATTATGTATTAAAAGTGACGAGTTGTAAAATAAAAAAGAACAAAATAAAAAGCTATGATGATCGGAAGCCGTAATAGAAGAAAATATGTTTCGCCAACCAGGAGTCAGGTAAAAAGCTATACTTGCTTATAATTAATGATAATTGCACAATACGCCTGTTGGAGACAATGAGTTCGACAAAGAATAGAACCCTCGTCCAGAAATGTCCTCATTACAAATGATCTATTTGGTCTGAAATGCGGAAATGATGGTTCTTCGGTAATGTTTGCTGTTTTAACAAAACATAATCATATAAAAATTAAACTTTGGCTACGATGTTGTTTGATGTAACATCTAATTGCATCTGGTGTTGGTAATAGAAACATATAAACATTTAATCAATTCTCATATAAAAGTTATCAGAGATAGTTTTGATCTTTTATCCCATACGTTCTGGCTGGTATTTTAATTATTATTAGGTATAAAAAGAAAAACTTCATTGTAGGTACCATAAAAATGAATAAAATGTTTTGTAATTAAAAATTTTATAATCCTATCTTTCTTTTTCCTTTTATTGTTTAATGAATCCTTAAAAAAGCCCAAAAAATGTTAACCATCTGAGTAAAAAGATTTTAACTATAAATTTTTGATAATTAAAAATGCAATTTTAAGTATCAAAGGAAAATCTCATACGAAAATATTTTACCGCCAGTGGTTTGGTCATTAAAACTTACATGAGAATATTCCAGCAGAACGCGAAATATTTTACAAAATTTAAGTAACGGAGCTACCGTTCAGTACGGTTGAGTGCCTGACATAATTAGTTGGAATAGATTTTGAATTTGTGTACTTAATAGATATGTTATACACCTACAAATCAACCGAAAAAAGGGTTCCGCACAGCAGTGGCAGCACACATACATACAAGTCAAAACGATAGAAAAGACATAAATGATAAAACCAACAGAAAAATAGAGATAGTTTAGTCAGTAATTGCGTGAGAATTCACCGGCAACCAATCACATCAATCTAAGGTAAGACGTCTTAATTAGGATGTTTTTGAGTCTTCAAAATTTTGCGCTTATAACATATCTATTCAATATACTATCATTGGTACTAAATGAAATAAATCACTCAGCTACATGCTACGACGTATCAAGACGTGTCGCTGCTCCCTTTAATTTAAAGTCGTGGACAGCCAAGACGCGAGCGAATAAAGAAAGAGATATTTCGTTCTTTTTAGGGCTAAAGTGAATAGGCTTTAAGAAAATATGACCGATCTATAAGACTGTATCTTCGCTTGCAACGAGGCAGGAAAGTTGTCAAATGTTTTCTTATTCGTCATAAAAAAGTGAAACTATACACAAGACAATTAAATAATTAATTAACCGCTATGCAACAAGAGTACCAAACAGAATATGCCGAAGCTGTAATTTCCTATATATATGGTTGCTTTACCATTACACTAATAATTAATTAAACGAAGTCTCAGTATCATAATATGAGGGTTAAAAAACTTTACGTTTAGCGACACTGAATATTTATCAGTTTCAGGATCCAATTACCGCTTATTCTCTAGCCTGGAGACACTGTGCTAGTCGCTAACGACCTCCACTCGCTAAGACACGCTTCTAGCTTTAATTACTTCAGGCATGTTCGTCCATTCGGCGTTTTTAGTTGGTACTGCGTTCTCGGGAACAATGTCTTCATTGGTATTAAAATTTTCATTAACGTTGAATGTGGTTGTGTTGTATGTCGTGATGTTCTGCAGTTTGGTTAAAACAGTTTCTTGTGGTTTTTGTTTAATTGTGTATTAAACAAAAGCCAACAGTAACTCGAATTATCTACCAATCTCGGTTTAATAAGTTAGGTGTCAAAAGACTTAGAATTGGGGCATGTATGAAGCTTTAAATGACGAAAGATAAACATTGAATTTTAGCATCATAAATCACGTGTTTGATACCGCGTGAAAGGTCTGAGTAAGCACATTACAAATATGTATAATGTTATACATGTTAAAGTGAAAATATGCTGAAAATTGTTCTATAATTTTTATAAGACTCGATTTCGTTGTTTTAAGTACAGCTTGCTACAGGAATAGTGCTGATTTCTGTTGATCACCCTTTTACCTATCTACCTATTTCCTAACAAAAATATCTGTGCCATTAGGGACGAACCTATTATTCCCAAAATTGTTAATTGTTGGAAATTGTCGCTACGCAAGTGTTGCCAATGTCTTTAGCTAACTTTACTTTGTAAAATTCGGTTTTAATACTTCATCGAATTGAATTTCTTATTGAAACTTCTTGGGTGTGTTTGGTGTTGCCATGTTTATTTATAATCCTGGTTAGGCATGTATGAAATATTTTTTTATTCCATCAGATTAGAAATCTAATCTGAAAAATATCCATTAATATACACTAAGTATAAGATATAGGTATCTATATTAATATGGTATAAATAAACAATGATTAATTCTGTGGGCGATAACATTTGACGTTTTAAGATATTTAGTAATATTCTTATCTTAATTATTGTAATCAGTAAACTAAAGCAATAGTTTTGCAGATTCTTTTACTTAATTACAGTCGTTTAAAAAAGTTTATTAAAACATTAAATAATATTACAAAACATGGTAGTAACACTAAATTTTTAGTGGCTAAATAGGTGTTCCGTTTTTTGAAACGCGCTCTTGACAACGCAAGTTCTCATGGGCGACATTAAAAAAAGTCATTCTTAAAAAATTTATAAGATTATTTGTAATTTAAATATGTCAGTAGTCCGTGAGCAAAATGTGTCCCTTGTTTCTTGATAGTTTTTTTGTAAAGAAGTTCTTATGTAGCTCTTATGGATTTGGAAAATAGGCCATGGACTATGACCATCCACCGTTGCTACTCACGTAGTCCACATCGGAAAAATCATTTCTAAAAATGATGGACTAGTCGAATGAAATTAGTTGGCTATATTTACTGTATATAAAATGAAATAAATTTAATAAAAAAATTCACATCAATGGATAAAGATCATCATTTATATAGTATGTTAGTATGTTTTGTAGTATATATATGTATAATATTATATCGTACTTATTAATCATTCAGTTATATTGCTCTATACGCAACAAAAAACTGCATTCGTCTTTTCCCAATCCTATCAGAAATAAGTAAACTCGTATAAAATTCTAATAATATTTGCTAAATCAATAATATTGAAGACTTTAATACGTAATATAAAAGAATACGATACACTTACAATAACTTCAAACTTATAAAATTCTTAAGTAGAACGACTTTACAATGGCGCCTGAAGTTTGGTTAAGCAAAAGTTGCTCTACTCGTGTGTGTGTATTGTAAAATTTGTCTCGTTTTAACGAAACTTTGCTGTGACAATAAAATATTGGTAACTCTTTTAATAATGTTCGTTCGTACTTTAATATTTTCTTATTGAATCTTGGTATTACTATTATTTTATTTGCTTTGTATTTTATACGTATGACTTATAAGTCATAGTGTATGCAGTATCTTTGGAACGAATATATTGTTACTATTAGTGATTTTTATTTGATTGTTATAGTTGTAGTGTATCAATAAGAAATATTTCATATGATTATTGCTATAGGATTCCGTTTTCCTATTATTTTTAATATCACACGAACCTCATTAAGAGTTTTGGGTTTTAGTAGGTACACTTATAAAATGCGTTTATTTAAGCATGAGAAAATGTAGGTTTTAGATAAAAATATGGTAAACTATAATTGCTAATAATGAAGAAATAAAAACATGTACCTATATGTAAAGTACACTTCACGAATCTTTAGCGCTGATTGAAACCTGCGCAGTAGTCAAAAATAAGGTATCGAGGTAACGGCGCGGCGGGGTGCGTGATCGTCGGGTGCGCGAGCGTTGATTGGTTGTCCCAGTCGTGTTGCCTTTCTCGCACCAATACGTTAATTACGAGCGCCATTCGTAGCCATTCAACATATGCGTAGCTATTCTCGTCCAGCGCGAAACATAAATGACGCGTACTATAATTTAGCTAAACGCTTAAATAATTCTTACAATTGTCGTTGAGAGTTCAAATTAGCAAGCGCACATCGATTGGATTACAATTCCATAAAATGAACTACGCTATTATGAAAAAAAAATAATAAAAATATTAATATAGGTCGATAAGCTAAGACCTATATACGAAATATCAACTAAATCGGTCCAGCCGTTTTTGCGTGAAAGAATATTAAACATACATAGGTAGAAGGTATTAAAGTAAAAATACCTAGTAATTCTTCTTAGCTTAACGTTAGCCTGAAGGCTTTTTAGAGGAGCTTCCAAACTTTTATTAATTCAGCCTATCGTTGGAAAGGCTTATGAAGTATTAACTAGTAACTTTATTATCCTGAACAGTCTAAATTGATTATTAACAGGAATATCATTTTCACACGTTTTTGTTCGCAGAATGCGTATATTATAGTCCTCCTGATAAATAGTGTAATGAAGTAATTAAGGACTTTATTTATTTTAAATAAAATACCTTAATATTTTTTATCCAAGCGCTCTATAAGACCCAATTAAAGTTTAAAAAATATATATACCTAATTAATTTTATCACAACTATTGTAATAGTCTAGACGTCATCGCTTAATTTTTGGACTAATTAATAATTATTACGATCATTTAAATGCTATAATAATTAAGAAATACATAACCGGAATATACGGAATATAATTAACTAATTTTATGAATAGACTGGTTGAGTTCCGCGGTTATATTTGCGTTATACGTTATAAAGTCAATTGTAGGTAATAGTTTTCGAGTTAATAATATACTATTACTATTAACTCATTATGCAAAAAAAATATTTTAATCAGTTAATCAGGTGAAGAGATTGTCTGCTTTAACCTGACATACTAACAGATTAAAGATCTTCATCTCTTTCCCTGCCACATATATTTTTTAATTTATAAAAAAAACATTCAGGTTTTATTGTAAAAAGTGTAAGTCATAAAGAACGATTATAATTCTGAACGACCACCTCCGATCAGATCGCAGGTCGCTTCATTCATATACCTAGTAACAATTACGCAATCCGCATCGAATGTTTACAAAACGATCCAACAGTTTATTTACTAATTAATCTGATAAGTTCGAATGATAATCATGAGCCATAGACAGCTCGTCTGGTCTCTTATCAAATCATCGTAGCGAAGGCCGAAGGGTGGAAAACACATTGACATCGAAAATAGAAAATGCAGTAGAGCACAGGCGGTCGGGCGGCGCGCACCTCCCGCCACGAACTGCGCGCCAAATTTGACAATAAATACCTAGCTTTTAAATGTCACAGACAACGTAGATAATAAATTATAACGTGCCAATACGACAATAATTAAAAATTAAGAATTTTAGAATACGTTTAGATAAATAATAAGCGATGTCGGATTCGAAGAATTTGGAAGTTTGCGGGAGCGTTATGGATGGTGTAGCGGAGAAGGGTAGCGTGGAGACGCCTACGAAGAAAGTGCCGGTCGAGTACACGGTGTACCCGATACGATGGCTCGTGTTGTTTATATTCGTGTTGTATTCGGCGAGCAATTCGATGCAATGGGTGCAGTATAGCATCATTCAGGATACGGTTGTCAAGTACTACGGAGTGACGAGTATCACCGTGTATTGGACGTCTATGATTTATATGATCACTTATATCCCGCTTATCTTCCCGGCGAGCTTCCTATTGGATAAAACTGTAAGTGGCATAAACAGGGAATTTTATATAATACTAGCTAACCCGTGCCCACGTCGTTGGGCATAATGTTAACAATCCTTTTTTTATATAGCCTATGACACTCAGAAATAGGTAATGTGGCTTTCTATTGGTGAAAGAATTTTTAAAATCGGTTCAGTAGATTCCGAGATTATCTCTTACAATTTAACAAACTCAAAACTTTACTTCTTTGTAAAATTAGTATAGATGTAATATATAATTTGAAATTTTAATATTTGTGGTTATTCTTTAAAATTACGAAACTATTTTTTTTTATTATTTAACAGATATAATTAATAACTAGTTTAGTAATGGTCGTTACGGTTTTTCCCCAGTCGGGAAATATAAGACAACAATATAATATAAGGAATTTGTACGTAATGCTTAATGAACCGTGAAGTCATGCTTTTCATAGAAAAAAAAACATGACATAAAATATCTATATATGTATATAAAAGAAAGTCGTGTTAGTTACACCATTTATAACTCGATAACGGCTCAACTGATTTGGCTGAAAATTGGTAGGGATGTAGCTTAGAACCAGGAGTAGGACATAGGATACTTTTTTCCAGTGTCCAGGGGAATAAATTTTTTTGGAAGTAAACGCGGATGGAGTCGCGGGCAACAGCTAGTAGGTATTAAAATTAAGTGTTTGAAAAATAATCTTTGTCAAAATGCAATAAGGTATTATGTTGATAAACAGATAATAATTAAGGTACATTAGTAAATGGGACACCATGGCCTCCATAAAGAGTTGATTTTATGTTTTAATAACAAAATTTAAATTTATTCGCGTATCTTTACATTTGAATCATATTAGGTATAATAAAAATTTATAACTCTAGCCCTGTCAAGCTTTGCCCGCGTAATTTATTGGTAATGAAATATTCTTTTTTTAAAAGGTAATACCAACCTGAGATTTTTTTCTAATACGACTTTATAGCCATACTAATATTATAAATGCGAAAGTAACTCTGTCTGTCTGTCTGTTACGCTTTCCCGCCAAAACTACTGAACCGATTGTAATGAAATTTGGTACACAGATGGTCTGAGCGATGGTAATGAGCCTGAGGTAAAACATAGGCTAATATATAACTGAAAAAATGGGCTATAAGGTGGGAGGAGGTGCAAGTCTATAATTATGAAAGTCCACGCGAACGGAGTCGCGGGCTACAGCTAGTAAAGAAAAAATAAACACAAAATACACAGTTGTATTATATAGTCATAATATGAAGTTTAAGTTTTTTGTTATTTTCTTTGGTTTAAAATGTATACGTAATAATTGGCAAAATCAAAAAGATATTTTAACAACAAATAAATTCTATATACAAAGTAAAATAAGTAGTTAAAACGCGGAATATTCACGTCTAACCCGTATTTATGGATACAGTATTATAAGCCTAAACCTTCCTCTTGAATCACTCTATCTGTTAATAAAACCGCATTAAAATTGGTAGCGCAGTTTGAAAGATTTAAACGTATAAAAAGTCAGATAGAAATAGACGACTTTCTTTATACTACGTTATACTGATTAATAATATTTTATGTAAGAGTAGTATAGGTTTATACTTAAGAAAGTTTCCAATAAAAAACTAGTTTTAATATTAAGATATAATAAAAATACTAATAAAATAAATAAATAAATAAATAAAAGACCAGAGCTAACTAGAAAGCGCCTAACTGAAACTCGTTTTGCCATTATTTGTAGAGTAATTATTATAATTAGTTCAATATTGGAAAGAAATATATAGATAAGAATGTTTATTAGAAAGAAGTAAGGCTATATAATAATTTTTATGTAAATCTGTTTGTAAAATTGTCCAAAAGATACGTAGCATTTTAAACATTTTTTTTGTAATAAAGTTGACTATATAGATGTTTTCTTCGATAGTGGTGGCCCTAAAAATTAATAATCAAAACTCGTAATGATCTTAATTTAATGTATATTGGTGATGTCGTAGTGGCAAATGACGTCACATGACACGCACACTGATACGTTGATATTCTGTCTTGAAAGTTTTGTGTCACGTGGTAAATGACAGAGTAATTTTTTGTTAAGATAAAATTAAATTTAATAAATATTTTGCATATAAAAATAATAATACTTTTTTTTATAGACACTATGAATGGAAAAGTTTGTTAATATATACTTGCCAATCTGATTCATAATGTCAATGAAACAAACCAATTTTGAGTTACTATATGCAGTGGAGTTACCAGTAATTTAATTTTTGTTCTCATACATAAATTATTTAAACGTGACCGATGAGCCATGACTCACAAAACCATATATTGTAGCTACAACTATAGATTACACTGAGATAACCTATTATCTAGTTTCTGTGTTCGTATCCATGCAAACATTGTAGTTCTATTGCTTTCTCAGATTATGAGAATAAGCAGTACTAAGTAAATGTACACATACACATATACACACATACATATACATATCAAGTTAATTATGTTGCTATTGTAAGGTTCATGTAAATATTATGTGTCATGGCGGACGACTGTATAGAAGCTTCGATAAATGTTTCCCTGTCAAGTCTACGAGGCTTCGCGAGTGTGCAGTCGGCTTTTAAAAGATAGAACTATAGAATGGTCTATTGATAAAAAACGGGATAAATTAAAGGATTGTCGGGAGGAAGTTATTGACGCAAAGTTCCTTCTATCGGTAGTTCGTAAAGGAATTAGACATATCTGACGATATGCTAAGTTTTTTGTTGTTAGTCGTATTGTATGTACCCAGACCCCAGAAAAATACAAATGTAAATTACAATTATATTTTTCCGGTGTGGGGATTGAACCCACGACCCTTCGCGCAGAAAGCAGTTTTGCTACCACTGCGCCAAGCGGTCGTCTAATTGACGGTCGTATAATTTGACGCGTACCTATTATCAAGTAAACACGTATTGACGAAAGGCTCGCCTACCTTCAGCCACATAGTATTCAATGATATGCTTATAATTTTAATAGTAACAGCCTATACTGGTCTCGCTAGGACACTCCTACGGAAACGTCTATCCGGCGGAAGGAAATTCTAGGATGAAAAGGTGCTCTATATATGTATACTGCAATTTTTGTACTATCAAGTACCTAATATTCCTCCCATTCAATTGGTTTGACGTCTGCCAGAACGAATTAATAGAAATATGGATGGAAGAACGAAATTAGCTAAAATTTCGTGTTGAGACTACGAGCTGTAAGACCCTGATTTTAATTAAATTAATATAGATATTTAATTTGTCCGAAAAAGTAGTCTTCGTAGGCATTAAAGTATTACTTATTTGTTTAAGAATTCAAATGGAATGGAATGACGAATTGAATGAAATTATTAATGGAATAAAACATTCTACATTTTTGCCTTTGGTATGTTTTGTACAAATTAAATTGTCTAAAGCTACGTTCCGTAAGAAAACAAATATTTGCCTAATAAATCATCAAATAAAGATGATTATATTTTATTGTAACATTTTCATCTCGTATTATTAAAGGCGGCAACCCATTTGCGAGGAAATAAAGAGAATATATTTTTGTGTGTGTGTGTGTGTGTGAACTATAAAAAACTTGGTAGTTAAGGTTTGTTATTAATATTATAAATGCGAAAGTAATTCTGTCTGTCTGTCCTTCCATTACGCTAAAACTACTGAACGAATTTTGGTACACAGATGGTCTAGAGCCTGAGAAAAAATACAGGCTACTTTTTAACTAGAAAAAGAGGGGGAAAGGGGGTCAAAATTTATAAGCAAGTATACGCGGACGGAGTCGCGGGTAGCAGCTAGTATATAATATATGGAAACAAGGATTGGTATGAAGCTGAATACGGCTTTTATATATAAAACTTCAGTATTATTTGAGAGATACATACATTGAAAACCAGTGAACAGGAAACAACAAGAATAGAGTGATAGAAAGCCGTGATTGATTTTAAGCTGCAAGTCTAAACTGCAAAAAATATTATTTGTATTTTTGAAATATAACGCCCAAAGTTCCCCTTAAAATGACGTCATATGCAATTCAATAATATATAAATAATAATAGCTAATATCTAGGTATATAGTGTTTAAATAAAGATTTTTTAAAAATGTGTTTAAAAAATTAAAAAAAAATAAATAATAAGTCAATATTTCCAAAGGACTTCGCATTAAGAGGTACTGCCCAACAAAAGCTAAGCTAAACATTCAATGGCGCTGATTTTCAGCTCATTAATTTCTCTCTTTTAATAAAACCGGGATCGTCCAAGCGTAGCAGTTAGAACGCCGCGCGAAGCTGATATTTTAAGCGAAAAAGTTTGTTCACGTAAATTTTACGCTACCTGAAAAACTCGATAAATTCCTACTCGCGAGGTATTAAACACGCTGAGCTGTGCACTTTTGAAACTGCTGAAAAATCTCTTCTAAATTTATTACCGGCGTTGTTTTGTTCTTTTTTTTGCGGACATGTTTTTTTTACGATTTATTACATGCCAGTATCAGGTGTGTGCGTAGGTAGCAAAGAGGTTTTAATTGTTGTTTGGAAATGTGTTGTATTTATTTGTAAAATTTAGTGTAGTTGTACTATTCATTTAAATAGTTGAGTTGGTAATTGTATGTATTTTTAAGGTAAAAATTGTATAATTAAACCAAAGTTCTTTTTCTATTAAAATTCGACGCATGTTCTGACAAATGTCGTGGTATAGAGAGTTTTGCATTTTGTATAAGATCTTCAATATAAGTGACTATTTAATGAGACTTTTCAGTGTAGTCAACACATCCGCGAGGCCTCTAACCTTGCTCTGTCTATGTACAAAGATTATCGTTTCTAGAGTTAATATAAAAATAAATTAACCAGAAAGGTTCTCATATCATACAAAATAAAACGTTTTTGTCTCAATGTTAGTAGGTTTTAATAAATTAATAATGAATTTATAATAATTAATAAACCAATTACCATTAAAATTAACTATAATCGTGTAAAAACTGGCAACAAATTGACACATTAACGATTAATTAAGAATGAATTATTCAAATAATTACTAACTGTTGCCGGCGTTTTTGTCCCTGTCAATTTCTGTTACAATGATTAAGAATTTTTAAAAGAATATATTTTATAGTTAACAATGAATTACGAAGGAATTATTCAATTATTCAAATTGATAGGCTTTTTTGTGGCTGAAAAATGTATTATCGGGTAAAGATTTGAATTGTGTTAGCCATAATGGATGACAATAGCTCCTCCGATCTGTCGCGAGCAATTTTGCTTTGATTTTCCGTTTTCCGCGAACAATCAGAATGCATAAACATCAATCGACCTTAATGCTGTAACGATGTTGCCTCGTTATACGTGAATTTATCTGCATCTTTAATTTTTTTGTATACTATAGTATATAGATACCTACCTATAAAGATCGTCAAGAAAATTTCTTATAGTAAGCGAAAGTTACTTCTTATGTAAATGCTTAAACAAAAACCGAAAACCTTAATCCATATTAATATCATTAATCTTAAGAGATTGTTTGTTTGTTTGAATACTTGACTAATAAAGAATGGGTTATTTAAATTTCGCGGACGATTTCGTGCGTCCTCTGAGAGTCCGCCCTCCGAAGGGTGCGCGACGGAACACCGGTGGGTTTTAGTCGGTAGTGGCCGGTTTCAGGCGAGTCCGACATAACCGCCACCTTCTCCCCCGAGGAGGACGGTCGCCGTAAGAGTGAGCCCCCTGAAAAAAAGGTATCATAGACTTTAACATACGCAAAAATTATGTACGAATTGTATCTCTATAATAAAATACATATTAGGTAAATTTCTATAATAATGTTTGTTATTTTTAATCATTGTGTGTCAGGACACACATTAATTAAACAATAAAACAATGAAATTATGGAATTTAATTTGCATATTAGTTATGTCAATACTAGTTACGAAAATGAAAATATTTCAAGGCGAGTGATAAGGAGAAAAAAAACATCGTTGAGATAATTTATAATTGTGGCGGTAAAAACTAAATTCTTGGTTATTTAGGTTATCAAAATATTACTTCATCTAACGTTTATGTTTATACGCTTAAGTTTATAAACACGTAATTATAGGATTAATTATAATAACATGAATTAGTGTTGCTATATATAGGTACATATCAATGATATTATATTATAGATATGTTATTCCCATACTAACATGAAAAGTGTTTCGCACAGCAGCGGCAGCACACCTATATACAAGTCAAAACGATGGAAAAGAGATAAATGATAAAACCAACAAGAAAAAAAGAGATAGTTTTGTCAGTTGAGCGTGAATGCATCGGCAACCAATCACCTAAAGGTAAGACGTCCTAATTAGGATGTTTTTGCGTCTTGAAAATTTTGCGCTTAT
>JADANM010006098.1:10079684-10090232 GCA_026213755.1 Eurema hecabe
CAATTCATCATAGTCATTTCCGTTCATTCTTAGGGTTTTTATAACTTTTTAATTATATTGTTACGCGACAGTGAGATGTCAATATTAAGAAGTATGAATAAAAAAAACATTTAAATGTAGTCTTGCCGACATAGGAAACATCAAAATAATTAATTTTTATAGTTTATTTTCTATTTATTCCAATATAAATAGTATTGTCAACAACAAGAATATTCAACTTTAATTTCTTTATAAACTTTAATTCAATAATAATAATAATAATAAATAATAATATTTTCAGGACATTTATACACAGCGCCATCTAGTTCCAAGCTAAGCCTAGGCTTGTGTTATGGCAACTAGATAACGGAATAAATTACATATACATACTTTTCTTTTGTAAATACATACATACAATACATAGCAACACCCAGACCCCAGAAAATATATTAACATATTCAAAATTTAAAAAAATCTTACCACTAAAACCAAAAATTAATGTTAAAGTTTGAATTGTAAAATTGGCGCTAAAACGCTGTCTCTATAGTGTCAAATAGCCTATTACTGAACCAAATTTGACACTGTTTTACCCTATAGGAAGCTATATTCCACTATGCTAGCCGGTTATAAAAGATAATATTTAGAATGTAGGTACTGTGTAGCGAACACGTGCTGTTTACAATTGTGCCATAAATTATATTCATTTTCCAATGATTTTATGACCAACAATACACATGGCTAGCTTTCCCATTCAATCCATGTTACTAATAATTCTCTTAGTTAACTAGTCACGTATTAGATAGAAATGAAGCAAAAAACCGGCCAAGCGCGAATCGGACTAGTGTACGAAGAGTTCCGTACCATAATAATATATAGCATTGGTATGGAATTAAATTAGTTGATTTAATTGTCAATTCTAAATTTTTAGAATACACATATCAAGCTTTTAATAATACTGATGTTAATATTGAGTGTGTAAGAGCATCCTTAAAGATATATTTTATTATATTCTGAAATGCAATATTGTGGGAACCATAATTAACATGAACATAATTAATAATACATTTTAACAGCTGTAGTAATATTCTCCGAGACTAGTAAAAAAAACTCTTTTCAGGCTACTCCTAATGGAACAAGAAGTCAATTTACTATTTCGTAAAAAATTAGCCAATGTTTTTTTATGGAAAAGTATCCCACGTGTTAAGCATACCAAAAAGCCACATTTCAGCTAAATCAATTAAGAAGTTTTTGCGTTAACGAGTAGTAATTACTAACTCGCATAACACATTGCATGAAATTTGGTTAATAGCCGATTAGCACTCGGAATACTTTTTATCTACACATATCTATGTAGTACTATCTATATATGCCTTTATTTTTGATTCTAAACTTTTATATGCGTTCTGTAAAGGGAAGACTTTACCGAATCCATGGGATGTCTATGGGTCTCTCTATTTCCTTTCAAATTTCAAGCAAAAACTACTGGATATTATCATGAAATTTTGTAATCATAGAGTAGTCTATTTCCGATTTTCATTAAATTGATTCAATGCAAGTGAAACCGCGACTAAAAGCAAGTATACAATACATAGTTACGATATCCTTAAAGCTATTACTATTTGTGATCATAGAGTATTATATTTCCGATATTCATTAAATTGATTCAACGCAAGCGATACCTCGGGTAAGAGCAAGTATATAATAAATAGTATGTGTCTAAAGCCACTAAGAAGTAAGAACCACTGATCAGTCAAACACGTTAATGTCTCACGCAAAATGATGGTTCAACTTTAGCGAAGTATTCGCCGACGGGTGCGCGACACAAATTCGCATTTAGGTCATGTCATTGTCGCCTCGTGACTTTCACATCCTTCCTCCTTGCTTAAACATAATCACAAGCTCATTTTTTTATATACATTTCTATAGCAAAAAAAAAACGAACGAGAAAAGATTCATCCTATGGTGAAGTAACCACTGTTGTCCATAACAACCCATGAGAGGTCTGTCTAAGCTTGTTTTCAAGGAGGAAACCAAATTATTCTTTATATACGTGATATATGATAATACAAAAAGGCAACTATTTCAAAGAATTCCTCACAAATTTGATATAATATGCTTGACAGAATAGTCATACCATTCTCCAAGGACTAGCGTAATTATCTAAAAACCCTTACAGGACAAATCCTCTTGCACAATCAGATAAGCCTCTTAATCTCCCTGTTCTCTCGAACTTGTCTCATTATTGGTTACTCGCGGTCCCACTTCGAACAAGTACAATCAAGTTAAAACTACATAATACTAGCGACCTTCCCCGGCTTCGCTCGCATATATTACGTATGTATTATATATGGAATCACTATCTATAAAAAAAACCGTATGAGAATCGATTGCGCAATTTTAAAGATTTAAGCATTTACGGATATAGCTACTATACAGAGAAAGCGACTTTGTTTGAGTTTTTTTTTCTATATTTGTTACGCTATAACTCCGCCAATTATGAACCGATTTGAACAAATCTTTTTTCGGCGTATAGGTAATACTTCAAGGGTGGTCCCATTTAAATTTAATAATAAAAAACAACCCCCAAGGGTGGAAAATCAGGGATGAACTTTTTTATATGCAATATCTCCGCCGATTATGAACCAATTTGAACAATTACTTTTTTGTTGAATAGGTATTATCATGAAGACGGTTTTATTTATTTTTTAAGTTAATTATTTATATGTTAATCCAACTTTCCGTCTCATATTTTTTTACATTTCCACATGACTAAAGAGTATCAAAATAATAGCCTTAAGCCCACTGAACCTTTATTAAAACAATACATCTGAACATACTGATAAGCAGAGAATTTACCGAGGTTTAAAAACTTGTATCAACACAGATAGGCGAGCGCGCGCGTGTTTACAATTCTTTCAGGATTTACTTCAACAATAGCCAAATCGCTTTGTTATCTCGAGTATTGTAAACGAAGGTTACTAACCGTGACCAATAAAAATACTAACTATATCCAGGCGTACAATAAATATGACTTAATGCAATTTGAAGGACCATTGTTTTACAAATAATTGTAACGCCTCCTCGCTATCCGAATGGAGATTTGTAAAACAAGCTGCCCACCGCGGTTTTACTCTCGAAGTTCCCGTTCCCGAGGCAATACCGGGACAAAAAGTATCCTATATGTTAATCTAGGGTACCACCTATCTACATACGAAATTTCAACTAAATCGGTCCGGCTGTTTTTGCGTGAAAGAGCAATATATAATCATTAAAGCATCTACAATATTTCTAGTAACTAGCCTTATATGATACATCGATTCGATTTTGTATTGTCATGGTCATGACCACATTTAAATCGAGGTCCTTTATAACCGGCTTGTTACTTGAACTATCTAACCCGTAATAACATTAATTGACTAGCTGATGCCCGCGTCTCCGTCCGCGTGGACTTTCATATAAACAAACGTTCAGCAAGTTCTATGTGATTCTTTAAATTGCCATAACTTTTTTATTTATCAACCGATTGAGATGAATTGAACACTAAATGTTAAGGGAAGCTTACCACAATAAACCATTGACCTAGATATGATAAGCCGTTTCTGAGATTAGCGTGCACAAACAAACAGACAAAAATTCCAAAAATCATTGTTTTGGGTTCTACTGCGTTAATAAAGGTCTCCTATAATATTTTTTCTCATATATCTTCCATGTACAGACAGCGAGTCGTTACGTTTTTATTATATGTATAGATAGATTAACGTAATGACACGGTAAGGAGAACTACGCGAGTAAAACCGCGAGACGAGCTCGTATGTTTTGTCGGTTGATTTGTATGGGTATAATATATCTATTATATGATATTAAGATACATTAAATGCATATGATCTTGAACACTTTTATTTTCCCGTCGACATTAGCTCGCGTTTAAGGCGATGAGGATATGACCTTATTCCTGTTTTGACCGTCAACTTGTGTTTGTATGTCTTCATTTATAGTATGTATGTATGTACACAAACAAAAAGTTAATAACCAATTAATATTGATGTAGAACAAAAAAATTAAATGTGAATGCCTTTTAATTACACTATACTACTGTATCAATTGTGTTTGTCGTATCAATTTTTTTAACGACTTCAAAAAAACCGGAACTTTATAAATTGACTTTGTATGGGTATGTTTTTTTTTATATTTGTTACGTGTTATACTAAGTTTTTTGTCTAACTGAAAGTAACTTCAAACAAGAAAAAGTCGACATACAATAGTAATAGTAGACAAGTAGAGTTCATTTTCATACGTGCAAAATTGGTACGGTCGACTTTAATGTTTATTAATGACTAGCTGTTGCTCGCGATTTCGTCCCCGTCGACTTCTTTTTCCGTTATTTTTGTTTCGCTACTTTAAGCAGCGTGATGTTATTTAGTGTAAAGTCTTCCTCGATAAATGGTATTTTAAATAAAAAAAAATTAAAATACAACCTGAAGTTCCTGAGATTAGCGCGTTCAAAGAAACAAGTTTGTTTGTTTCTTAGAACGCGTTTGTTTGTTTCTTTCTTTCATCTTTATTAACACATTTCCGCTCAATATTTAGTCTCATGCCATAGATTAACGGCTTAATACTAATACTCAAATTTAAGTACGCGTCAAGTCTAGCGATTTTGACAGATTCGGTTCGGTTAGAGTTGTACTTAAATATGAATAGCGGTTCAGTATTCCTACATGAATATTCCCGCACGCAACGTTTTTAAAGATTATAAAAATTCAATGAGATATATATAATACATCTAATATTGATCTAAATTTGATTCAAAAAACTAACTACGCTGCCAAAACGTTCCCCCAAAAGATCACACGACGTTTTCCTTAAATAAAACAAATATTAATATCGCTGGCTGATATAACAAATAAGTACATAAAATATCAAAAAAGATTGATACAAAAACCTCATTGGATGACTGTCGTCCATCAACGCTAACATTTTCCTTATGAGCCGAAATATTATGAGGAAATAAATATAGCCTTGGCCATATAAAGCCTTTGAATGCCGCGGAAAAACTTACAATAAAATTTGAGCCGGCAAAACGTTTGACGTTTGATTATAACATTTGTATTGTATCTACTGTTAACATAAGTCCATAAAATATGCTATGGAAATCTAAAATATGTTTTTTCTGATTCCCCATTCTAACCTAAACTACTAATACCTAAATAACTATTATAATAAGAAAATTTGCTAAAAACATATCAAGATATGGCTAATATGCATTGCCATTTCATCAATCAAGTAGTACCTTCACAAGAAAAATGCTGTAGCGACCTCTTTTAATGCGCTGAGTTTAGAATAGCGTCTATACTCTATAATAATATTTATTCGAGACTAAGCATATATAAAACTTCTAGGCATCGAAGCATTAGGGACCTAATTGCCAGTCTATTAAACTGTTCGAAGATTCTTCTAACATTTCAAAGGAAGTTTTCTTCCCCCTTTCTGCAAATTGTGTTGTCTGGTACGTAAAGGCATGTAGCTAATATTCTTTAAGGCTAAAGGAACACGTTATCTGTTTCCATACCCTTTACTAGCTTTGAAATTGTCTACGGATGAATTTGAAGGCGCTATAACAAAAAAAAAACGTCGTAGTATCGTTAGCTCTAGTTATTATCCGTTTAAGGAAGCGTAGCTCGTACCGTTTGACAAACAACAATATCCTAACAATGCAGATACTAACTACTTAGCTGAACAAATAAAATGCGGAAATGTTAATAGTATTTAAACTGATTTCGGCGCGAGGCCAGCTTATAGCCGTTATCAAAGATACGTTAACAACGACAATTTGCACGTTTAAACTCTTAGATTAAATCTGATGATGCGAGTGTCATAATCTTTATATGTTTACATCTTTAGTAGATGTTTTTATAGGACTACTTTAGGTATAAATTATAAAAGTAGATTTGGTTGGGGAGATTAGTAATTTCATGCATGGCAATGTGGGGAGTAGAATAGTTTATGTTTACATCTTGAGTAGATTTTACTTTAGGTTTATAAAAGTAGATTAATAATTTATTGAGAGGCAAAGTGGAGGATAGAAGAAGACTTGGTTGCTGCAGGATATCTTGGCTCAGAAATCTTCGACAGTGGTTTGGAAAGTACCAAATCATTGTTTAGAACAACTCTTTAAAAAGTAGAATTAGGCATAATGATCGCTAACTTCCGAAAGCAGACAGCACGATAAAAAGAAGGATACTATTATGAAAAAGTTGCGTGATTGTTTCTATATAGAAGAGCGAATACAAAACGATATAGCGTAACACTCAATAGAAAGAGTTTAATACCGCCATGAGCACTCGTGGTAGCACGAGTGTGTTGCCGTCTTTTGAGGGAAAGGTATAACCTTTCTCGTGTGGTTTTTTTGCTATCAAAACTTGAAGAATAATACTTCGGGAATAGCGTCAATGTCAAGCGTATCTCTATCAGCTCGATGGATCGATGACCTTAGGAAGGTGGCGGGTTTCCACTGGATGTGGAAGACGGAGGACCAGGAGCTTTGGCGCACCTTGCGGGAGGACTACGTCTAGCAGTGGACAGCCGTAGGCTGATATTGATTGATAGATCTTTTTCAGGTACAGACTACAGTCATTCATGCGGACGATTGCCTCGTGCGTCCTCAACAGATCCGCCCCCCGAAAAGGTGCGCGACGGAACACCGGTGGGTTTTAGTCGGTAGTGGCCGAATTTAGGCGAGTCCGACATAACCGCCTCCTCCTCCCCCGAGGAGGACGCGGTATCCGTAAGAGGAATTTTCCCCCCGTACAAAAAAAGGTGGTCAAGTCGTTAGTCTGATTTTTAGCCATATCCGCCTACGGACAATCGCTAATCTATATACCTAGCGACTGCGCTACTAATCATGAACTACTTACTATAGGAAAAATGAGCTTAAGGATCTCCTACTCTTTATTATATAAATAAATATATTATTATACTCGCTAGATATATTATTATTTGACAATTGAGGAAAATTATCAACCTTTAATTATAATCATGAGGATTACATTACAATTAAATTTCAACATATATTACAAACCGTAATTTAAATATATGTTACACATATTTAATTTGTATAAGGCTACGTTGTTAGTTACACAATTAAATATCACAAGTTATATATTATCGTGTAGGATTCAATTTAAATTATTTAATCGCGAGACGCAGTTGTTCGGGATATTTCGGAATCGAATTAACATTGTGCTAGAATTTAAAGCCCTTTAATTACTGCGTAATTGGTACCCCTAAATCACTCTGAATACACATAAGTATAAAACATATATAAAACAATGGCGCTTTCCGCCGTATTGGTCTGTCTGTGTGTACCTTTAAAACTACTCAACGGATTTTAAGGCGATTTTTTTGTCAGATAGAGTTAATCAAGAGGAAAGCTTATATGTATACTACATGTATGCACAATGCATGCGAAGCCGAGGCGGGCTGCTTGTCCAATATAAAAAAATGTTATAGTATTATCGTTATAACACCAATAATAAAAGATGAGCGTGCTATGTTGTTTTAATTAAAAGTTAATAATCCTTTATTAACGTTATTCAACAGAATATTCTTTATAATAATATTTATTTATGTGATATATTTTATTAGATTCATATATTTTAATTTTTTTCTTGTCCTCTTATTAGTCCCTTCCTAATTATTTATTTATTATTTTAGTTATCTTACTTCTTCTTTTTATCTGTTTATATGTTTTTTTTTGTGATAAATCACTCTCCACTTTTCTTTTTAAGAGCCCCTGAAATCAGCGTTGAGGCCCTTTTCCGGAGCAGCGTATCTCTAGTTCTGTTACAATATCTGTGTGTTATTGTTTATTTATTAAGTATCTTGTTTATTGTTTTATTTATGTTCTCTGGATTAAATGTTTCTTTCTTTCTAATAAAAGTTATTAAACATAAAATATCTAAGCCAAACTTCATAGCGAGATGACGAAGTTAGAGCTAGAAGCTGGCAGCTGAATGGAAGTTTAAATCGAATTTCTAAGTTAAATTCTGTTTGGAAAGCACTTACCGGCCCCATAATAGTGTTACTATTAGAGTACCCACACTTCAATAGAATCAATTTCCTAAAATATCTTCGTCTTGTGATGTTTATTGTATTGAACATTTCTTGGTGTATTGTGTAGCAATTGGATTTCGGATACATTTTGAGATGAATTTCTTTTATGGTCTGTTTGTTTTTTTATTTTATTTTTATAATATGAAGAGGGGAGACGAGCTGGACGCACTCCTGTTGGTAAGAGAAACGCCAGCCCATAGCCAATGCAGTGCTGCCCGGAACTTTGCTATATTGTTGGTTCAAGGACAAGTTTTAAGTTAAAATAACTTGTGTGTGTTGTTGTGATAAAAAAATCGTCAAAATAATTCATTCAATGTAAATGATTTTGGATTTCACAAAAGATATTTCGAGTTTAAATTTTTCATAAATTCTTTCATAAATTAATATCTATCTGCAATCGTATTAACGTAAGTCATTGTTATTAATTAAGAAAATAAATCTTTTCATTAAAGCGACTCCTCTATCCACCAATTCTTCGTTTTATTTTTAAATAAGTTAAAATCACAATATCAATTCCCAAGCTATCCATTTTATTATTACCTGTATCATGATTCCTGCCATAACATTTAATTATATATTTATACTAGCTGTACCCCGCGACTCCGTCCGCGTGGACTATCATATAAACTTTGTCTAAAGTAGCCTGTTTTATCTCAGTTTCAAGACCATCTGTGTACCAAATTTCGTTCTAATCGGTTCAATAGTTTTAGCGTGATGGAAAGACAGACAGACCGACAGAGTTACTTTCGCATTTATAATATTAGTATGGATAATAGCAACACGAATTCATGTTATGATAATTTAATCCTATAATAAGGTGTTTATAAACATAAGCGTTAGATGTAGTAATATTTTGATAACCTAATTAACCAACAATTTAGTTTTTACCGCCACTATTAGAAATTATCTCAACGATGTTTTCATTTTTCTCCTTATCGTCTCGCCTTGAAATATTTTCATTTTCGTAACTATTATTGACATAACTAATAGGCCAATTAAATTCCATAATTAAATAGTTTTATTGTTTAATTAATGTGTGTCCCGACACACAATGATTAAATATTTAACAAAAAATATTATAGAGATTTAATATGTATTTTATTGTAGAGATGTAATTATTTCGTACATATTTTTTGCGTATGTTAAAGTCTACAAATAAGACTAATTAAAAAAAAACACCTTTTTTTTAATGGGGGGAAATACTCTTACGGATACCGCGTCCTCCCCGGGGGAGAAGGAGGCGGTTATGTCGGACTCGCCGAAGGGCCAGAAGGGCCCTACCGACTAAAACCCACCGGTGTTCCGTCGCGCATTCCCTCATGGGGCGGACTCGTTGAGGACGCACGAAACAATCGTCCGCGAAATTTAAATAACGCCTTCTTTATTAGTCAAGTGTTCAAACAAACATCTCTTTAGATCTATAATATTAGTATAGATTAAGGTTTTGGTTTAAGCAATAATATATTAAGTGACTTTCGCTTACCATAAGATATTTTCCTCACGATCTTGACCTTTATAGGTATCTACTATAGAATACAAAAAAATTAAAGATGCAGATAAATTCACGTATAACGAGGCAACATCGTTACAGCATTAAGGTCGATTGATGTTTATGCATTCTGATTGTTCGCGGAAAACGGAAAATCAAAGCAAAATTGCTCGCGACAGATCGGAGGAGCTATTGTCATCCATTATGGCTAACACAATTCAAATCTTTACCCGATAATACATTTTTCAGCCACAAAAAAGCCTATCAATTTGAATAATTGAATAATTCCTTCGTAATTCATTGTTAACTATAAAATATATCCTTTTAAAAATTCTTAATCATTATAACAGAAATTGACAGGGACAAAAACGCCGACAACAGTTAGTAAATTATTAATTTGAATAATTCATTCTTAATTAATCGTTAATGTGTCAATTTGTTGCCAGTTTTTACACGATTGTAGTTAATTTTAATGGTAATTGGTTTACTTATTATTATTACTTCATTATTAATTTATACCTATTACTTACTAACATTGAGACAAAAACTAATTATTTTGTGTGATATGAGAACCGTTATGGTTAATTTATTTTTCATATTAACTTGGGCAAGGATAATCTTTGTACATAGACAGAGCAAGGTTAGAGGCCTCGCGGATGTGTTGACTACACTGAAAAGTCTCATTAAATAGTCACTTATATTGAAGATCATAAAATGTAAGATTCTCTATAACACGACATTTGTCAGAACATGCGTCGAATTTTAATAAAAAAAGGACATTGGTGTAATTATACAATTTTTACCTTAAATACACATACAATTACCAACTCAACTATTTAAATGAATAGTACAACACTCAATTTTACAAATAAAATACATTCAACACATTTCCAAATCACAATTAAAACCTCTTTGCTACCTTTTTTTTTTTTTTTTTATAGAGGGAAATGCTTTTATGCATACCCGCCGCG
>JADANM010006098.1:10095018-10106203 GCA_026213755.1 Eurema hecabe
TGAATAAAATTTTAAATATAGCGTGTACTTATAATGCCTGCATGGTTAATGAAAATTCAGCATTCTAGTTTTATCCACAACGAAGTTACAGGGGGTCGAAAATGGCCTGAGTTGCTTCGAGAAAAGGATGGTACGGCCGTGCCGCTTTTTTGCTCGACTTGGTGGGGGCACTGCCGTGCCCCCTGATCGGTCGCGTCAGGCAAATAGAAATGTTTAAAAATTTTGTCTTTTGTATAGTTTCCATTTAAAGGCGTTCGTTCTTCTTATACATATTTTAAATATAATAGTAATAAAGGGCGTGTTAATCTACCATATGAGGCATCCTTTGGCAATTCGTCTAATGCAATTTTGAATGATTCTGTTCGCTCATCTTCTTTTGTAATGAGTACCTTGAAGTATTATATTAAGCAGATACATTTTAGCACGTAAAAAAAAAATAACGTTACGAAGATTAAGTTTGTGCAACAATCGAAGTGATTTTATTTGTGACATATAAAATTTCACCAAGATTTAACTATCGACTACGAATTTGTCTTACATACTAAATGCTTATTTACAGTTGGGTGTCGCCCTCGGGTTCCTCCTACCCCCTATGATAGTCCGTGCTCAAGGTTCTGTCGAAGAAATCGCTGAAGACTTCAAATTCATGTTCTACCTGGTGGCTGGTATCACCAGCGTGCTCTTCGTACTGATCGTATTGTGTAAGTATACCTTTGTCCCTTTTCTTCCGCGTGAACGTGGGTTTCTGGGTAAGCACGCTTCAACGTAGATCGGGACGTCGCTTACCATCACTCGACACGTGATCAAGTGCAAACCCTTATGGAATTAAAAAGTCTGCTAATGGGCCCGTTATTTCTATCTGCTGCAGTAAAACTAAACTCAGTTGTGATTTGGTCGGTAGAAGTCTGTCTTAACCCATGCCTTTTCCGGGACCATTGGTAAAAATACCGCAATGGGTATAGAACCAAATAAAACAACGATGAACATTAACCAAACTACCGAGCGAACGTTTTAAATATTTAATTATCAAACTTAAAACCTTTTTGAATATGTAAATGCCAGTTCTAGCATAATTTATTTCAAGAAGCCCTTAAAATAGGTGAAATTGATGATGGCGGCTTGTTCAGCGAAACTAATGGGCTGAAATGGAATTCAGCAGAATTCGGCAAGTGTACTAATAGAATATAAAACTGAGTTTGTTATTTTTCTTTAAGTTACTGATTTTAAGCACGGGTTCTATCCAGTTAGTTTAGTCGTAAAGTATTCGGTTTATAGATTTTAACTCTTTCTTGTAATGTATAGTGCACAAATTACGTGTATCAGAACAATGGATTGTGGACGTCATATCGTTGTTCAAAAAAAGATAACTAGTAACTTTTATTTGAAAGCAAATAAGAAACTTAATTTATTGTACAACACATCAACAACAAGTGTAACATTTACCTAGTTAAAATATGATGCGACGAACGTAAGTCTTAATACCATTGTTAAACATAAATAAATAATGAAATTAGTGAAAAAATTAATAAATCAAAAGACTTTTATATTATAATGACGATACTATGATCATATGAATAAACTTTTTTGGAGTATTTTAACCGATTTAAAAAAAGAGAAGGTCTCAATTCGACCGAAAATAGGTTTCCTGTTTTTCTTATGAACTAGCCTATTATAATATTATTATTATATAATTTATTATAAGCCTACAGGGTCTTTAATTAGTAAAAACTGTATTTCGGGAATCAATGGTTTCACCCATCTGATAAAGAAGCTTGATATTAAAAAAATTGCAAAATGTGTGAAGAAAAATTATTTCCTTTCAGTCTTCAAAGCGGCGCCTGCCAGCCCGCCCTCAGCCGCAGCCGACCTGGGCGCAGCTCTTGACTCAAACTTCTTGCAGTCTCTCAAGAAGCTGATGACCAACCGCAATTACATTCTCCTGCTGATCTCCTACGGGCTTAACGTCGGAGTATTCTACGCCATATCTACCCTGCTCAACGAACTGGTCTTAAGATATTATCCTGTGAGTTTTAGTTTAAGAGCTTCAAGACACATATGCGCAACACACACATGCACACTTAAATACTTTAAGACAAAAACAAGTGTTCCATTTTGAAGTAGAGTAGACTGTCCGTTTCACGTCTAGTCACTAGGTTGATTTTATCGAAATTTTGTAGTCTAAGCCTAAATAAAGGAGGCTACTTACAGCGAAAGAACTGGAAATAGGGATTCAAATTTTGCATCACTAGCTTCGCTTCGCTCGGATATATTATGCTTGCAATAAGTTGAGATGTAAGCTATCTTTAAGTTGGATCATACTGCCACCGTGTGAAAATTGCAGTGTTCCTGAACTAATAGGACTTGGGGACCTTCAAAAAAAGAGCGTACCTATCCTTAAAAGGCCGGCAACACACTCGTGACATCACGAGTGCTCATGGGCGGCGCTGATCACTTTCCATCAGGTGACGCGCCAGTTCGTTTGCCCCTTATTATATAAAAAAAATTAATTTAAAATCATTTCAGTAGTTTAGGAGTCAATCGCGGACAAAAAACGTGATACGTAATTTATATATACTAAGAAGATATTACCTACATTAAAGTATCCGTCCTAAGAAACCTTAATATTAGTCCCATATACCTAATAACCCTTTCTAACTCCTGTAAATTTGCAGGGTGCAAACGCAGACGCCGGTCGTATCGGTCTCGTGATAGTGGTAGCCGGGATGGTGGGGTCAGTTGTGTGCGGCCTCATCCTGGACAAGACGCACCGCTTCAAGGAGACCACCCTGGCGGTGTACGCAGCCACCGTCCTCGGCATGATCATCTTCACCTTCACCCTGGACTGCGGTTATATAGCTGTCGTTTACTTCAGCAGTATAATTCTGGGGTGAGTTGGGTATGAATTGAGTGGGCAATCGTTAATTTTTTGGAATAAAGCTCGTCAGGAGGCTTGAAATACATGTGTAATGCTTTCACAAAATATTATCTTTCAAAGTGTCTTAATTGGTATTAAAATATCTTTGACTTCTTAAAGTTCTGAACTATAAAATATTCGGCTGATTCATAACTCTCTGCAAGTCCTATAGTTTGTCGTAAAATATAATTTTTTAAAGTCCAACTTTATACCCATTTTTAAAATCCAACAATGCAATCGTGAGGTTAGCTTTGCTATAGTTTAGCCAAGATCGTACTATTAGGCTAAACTCCTGCTCAAAACGACCATGTTGTGTTTCAGATTCTTCATGGCTGGCTATTTACCGGTTGGGTTCGAGTTCGCATCAGAGGTGACCTATCCCGAGCCAGAAGGCACCACGTCTGGTATCCTCAACGCTTGTGTCCAGGTAAGAGTTATTTCAGAAAAGTTTCATCACAAATTAGTTTATGTAAATTTGGTTAAATAAACAATTTATTCCAATGTTTGAATTTAAATGTAAAACAGTGATTGCAATAGTAATTTAACAAACAACTTCTATTAAACCTTAAAATTGAGTTTTCTTTTTGAACAACTTGAAACAATGAATAATTTTCCCAATTCGACCGTATATATTGCTTTTTATAAAGGTTTTGAGGGTAGTAGAGTATTAAATTTACCAAAAAAAGCTTTATTACAATCGTAACGTTACATAGGGCTATTTATATTGAAGAAGATAAATATTATAATACTTTTAAAACTAAAGTTCACGATCGAACATAACTCATTATTTGTTTTAACCTCTTTGCAGGTGTTCGGTATAGTGTTAACCCTGATGTTCGAATGGATGCTGGGGTCGGTGGGCGACCGCTGGGCCAACCTGACCCTGTGCGCGATACTGGCCCTCGGCACCGCCATCACGGCCGCCATCCGATCCGACCTCCGACGGCAGGCCGCGCAGAACAAGGGTTAATCAGGTCTCACCTACCCCGAGCAATTCACGATAATCTTTTAGAGTTTCTGAGGGTTAAAACCTAACGGTCTTTCTTACCCCCAATTTATTGACATAGTAGAACATAGCCGCAGATGTTGATGTATGATTCCCATACAGTAATGATTAATAACATGTCACATTTAATCAATTGAGCAGTAATAAAAATGATAAAAAATTATAAAAGTGTAGGCTTTTCGAATGTTAAAATTTACATTGCGTACAAAGTACGGAGCATTGAAAATGCTCGCTCGCTATTTAACAATATTTTGGATCAGTTTACAAAAAAAGACAATAGAAATAACGGATGTTTACAATAATGAATGATTGGGATTATTTAATAGAATTATATTTATTGCCTAATATTGCGATAGGGCTTTTAAGCGAGTTTAAAAAAAACAGCAATGTATGTATGTCGTAGGCGGATTGTAATCATTGAAACGCAAAAACAGGGCCGTTTTGTAATGCGGCGGGCATTACAATACGGCCCTGTTTTTCAAAGCGGTTAGACGTAAACGTAATGTCATATAGCGGATTATACAATCCGCCTACGACATGTAGGTATATAACGGTAGTCAGTAATATTTTTCAGTATGTACGAGTATACCTACTCATAACAAAAATCTAGAATAAAAACTCTATATGTATTTAAAGCATTTATGAATATTTACTCGAATTTTTAAGAAGGAAAGGAAAAGAAAGTAGGGAGAATAAACATTATGATAACGAAAGGTCTAATAATAAAACAATGACAATAAATACGTGTCTCGTTGTACAATGTTAGATGTAGACAAAGTTTTATCTTCTGTATAATATATAAAATTTATACATATTTATTAACATACGTACATGTAAGGTGTACTCAGCGACATCAGTTAAAAAAAATCAGCCAATTGCAAATTAAGACAGCGCCGGGTGAACTTCATAATCTCAATTTTGACAGTTTCAGATGACAGCTGTTTGTCAAATTTCGCGGTAATTAGTAGTATAGATACCTGAAATTGATGTTGCTTTTAAAAACTGGTTATAATATGCTTTGATTTATAAATATGCAATACCTACGTATAAATTTGACACTGATTCTCGAGTTCTCGGCTATGCAAAGTTTACAAGTCATAAAGCTATACTTTATGGCCTTAAAACATAAGAAGTGTCTTTTTTGTCGCTGAGTACACCATTTTTGAATAAATAAATAATAAAACTATTATAAACTCGCTGTTTTAATGTTGTTGCATAATGTGATACGATAATACTACTTATATTATAACATTGCATTTATATTCTATACAGCAATGTTGAAATTACCCCAATATTTAAATATAGGTACTGGATAAAAGTAAACAAATCAGATTATTACATATTATGTGAATTATAATTAAATTTTATTGCCTGTATAGAACTAACGGGAAAATGTTTGACTACAATAAATTAAGAGAGAAATTACGCAATGTTTTTAAAACAATAATTTCTGTTAGAAATAGAAATATATCAATAAACACTAACTATGCGGTTATTATAAAATAAAAAATACTAGACATGGTCACATTATTTCATAATGTACAAAATTAGTTTAATAGAAAATTTTGATTTGGTATGATCGGCTATAATATTGGCTTTCTAATATCAACTTGTTTTTAAGTAATTTCATAAATTATGTCTTGACTATTGTAAAATTATAAGCAATAATGCTGAAAAATAACCAAAGGACAGCTAATAACCTTAAAACAGAGGAAATCATTCCAAAACTATTTTAAGGCTTGTGATACTGTATAAGTTTGTTACATTTTTATTTTTCTATAATTTCAAAAAAGATAGAATAGAGAATAGAGTAGAAATTGTGATGCGACTCAGTATTACCATTTTATTGTTTTTTTTTATAATTTATCTGTGGTATAATTAAGATATGGAATATATTAATTTATTGTAGTTTCAAAAAATATGCTATTATTAAGAGCGTCTAGCGCTAGTTTTTAAAGTGTGGTTAGCCATGAATTAATTTATGAAAAAACATTTTGTATGAAAAGCAATTTGTATGCAGAGGTACATCAGTCACCCTACAAAATTATCATAAATTTTGGTAACATAGTAATTTCATAATTTTGTATTGTGGAAGCCAATCATAAAGATTAATGTCTTTGTTTCTTTTTTTATAGCACAAATATTATCTGGAAATGTATTGTTTGTTTATTTACAATATCGTACAATGTATAACAATAATTGTAAAACTAAATATTAATTGTTGCTGCACATGTAATTTGAATTTAATACTTTAAAACTTCCAAAATCCATGTTAATAATTTTAAGAACCACAGTGATTATTACAATTTACTTTATTAAAACTCGATTTGTTATTTTTTAAGACTAGTCTGTAGTTATTATAAGGAAGCTTTTTAATGTATAGTGAATAAAATTTGTTGACGTGTAATCTAGATTTTTGTTTTTTTTAACCATCATCCCCAAATTTAATATTGTATTGGTATATAATTATTTATAAGCATGCATACTAATTAATTGCTGTAGAATTTAAACATGTAATAATGTTACAAACGTAAAAGTTCGACAAATTCGAATTAAATAATAATAACAATTTACTACCTTAATTTTTTGTTATATCTATAAAAAATAAAAACAATCTGACAGTTGACATTTAATAATTCAAACTGTTGCTATGGCGGCAGATTTAGAATTTTGTAAACGAAAATAATTATTAAGCTAAATTTGATAAGTCGACTACAGCTATAGAAAAATGCATTGTGCGACTATTGCAAATTCTAAATAAAATGTTAATTGCAATGTAACTTAAAACAATACGCAATTTTAATTTTCAAATTATCAATGTGTAAAAATTTGGAGTTTTATTCTGATAATATATCTAATGTAACTATATTGCTAATCATTGAATGTAGCTTTGAATCAAATTTAAATGAGACACAAAATTTTCCGGCTACAATGAATGAGGATAAGCAGAGTATGCATGATATGTGCAAAAGCCATGCAGCAAGATCTGATAAGGGTAAGTTTTTTGTTTATTTTGATCATATTAACTACAAAGGCGGATCCTGGATCCGGATAATAGAAAGATATGAATAAGATAATAAGGTACCGATTTCCAATTATTGGTTCATCCAACCTGGAAACAGCTTAAGGGGGAGGGTCATGACCCCACGACATCCATCATAATAACAAGATTAAATTAAATAATACAGGGCAATATGACAACAAACCATGGAATAAGCTCTTTCAAAGTTTAAAGTTGTGTGTCCTCTTCCTATTTGAATAAAATTTCAAATTTAAAGTAATTTTTTTCATATTACATTTTTGTAGATATGTTACATAGAGTTTGTCCGTCAAAACTAAGTAAAAGAGAGTTGGAGGATCTATATTTTGCACTTGTTGATAATAATATGGAATTGAAGAAGACAGTGAACAGCCAGCGGGATCAAATCAAAGTACTATCAACGAAGTTGCAACGGTTGAACAGTTCTCGTCCTCTTAAAGAAAATAAAGAAAATTGTAACTGCAAAACAATTATAAATGAGCAGAAAGATATGTAAGTATAATAAGTATAAGATTTGTTAAAAGCTAGTAACACACTATAGAATGTATAAAGGCTGTACTATTGTTCATGGGCAGTCAATAAACTAATGAACTCTTTTATTACTTGGAGCTCCCCTGCATTATTTCGTATATGTATAAAATTATTTTTTAAGTCAGTTACATGCTTAGTTTAGTAACTGTTTTCACTAATTGATAATGATTCTGCAAGAAGGCTAAGGTTTGCATATATACTATGAAGTCTTGATGCTATAATTTTATTAATATATAAAAATGAATTTCAGTATGTGTTCTTAAGTGTGTTTCTAATCCATATCTTAATAACAGTTGACCTCATTTTGATATATTTCTTAAGGGATTTTTCTTAAGTAGTGTAAAAAAGACAGGTGTGCTGTTAAAGATTACAGGAAGTGTTCATAGTTCTTGGGTAGCACTACATTGGTTATGGGCAGGCGTTTCTCTCACCAATAGGAGGGCGTCCAGCTCGTCTCACCACTTCATAGATTTAAAAAAAATACTAATATATATGATAATACTAATAAAGTAAATGTTTTATAACTAGTATTGCAGATCTGAGGAAGGGCAATGATCGTCTATCAGACAGGATCCGTGTCCTAAACATGAGACTGTGTTCGGCGAAGCAATTTCTTAAAAAGGGAACTGTGCAAACATTGAAATGCCCCAAATGTAACACTTCTGCAGTATCCGTCAAGTGAGTTGATCTTTTTTATAGTTAATATAAATGTATACATATAAATATTATAATGATTAGATTTTTTTGTACGAATTCATACACCATCATCATGGGTGCTCAACAAAGAAACAGGTTTTGATCCCGGCTCTGAAGAAATACATTTGTAGTTGAAATTTTTATTTTTTTGGGGTCTGGGTGTTGCTATGTATTAATTGTATTCTTTTCTTGGTGAAATGGCAGTGCTGTGATGCCACAATCTTGGGAATGACTACAAAATGTCCATGTAAAGTACCATCTGTTATCTATTTGCAAGCTTTTCTTAGTGTGGGACTAGATGGCGCTGTATTAAAAAATAAAAAGACTTGTAATATTTACTTGTACTTTATTTTTCAGAAATTCTTCGACAAGTGCACTGAATATAAACCACAAAACCAACGAAGACAATGTTAGATCTTCCACTGCGTCTTGCCAATATATTAATAAGTAAGTTATTTGTATAACACTAGCTTGTTCTGTAGTTTTTTATATATAAGGGGAGGCAAATGTGCTATGTTGTAAAATATCTTTATATTAGTGTTTTACATCTATTTTTTTTCTTTTCAGTGACTTTGCAGAGCCGTCATCTCCTATACCAGAAGCTGTTATTACAAAAGATGAGTAAGTATTTTTAAGGAGAAAAAATTGCTTATATTTTATGGTAACTACATACATTACATAT
This sequence comes from Eurema hecabe, assembly GCA_026213755.1. Classification (NCBI taxonomy): domain Eukaryota; kingdom Metazoa; phylum Arthropoda; class Insecta; order Lepidoptera; family Pieridae; genus Terias; species Terias hecabe. Next base: position 10,103,888 of record JADANM010006098.1, read on the forward strand.
TTGTATGTACGCCTGATGGCAAGCCACCATCTTCGCCTGTGAATAAACAAATCTAAGTAAGGTAAAACAAAAAAGGAAAGGATTTGTGATAAAAGGGAATAAAGGATCTAGGAGAAGGAGTGCAGGAACGGTTAAATGAAAATCAATGACCTTTCTGATAACACTTAGCAATATTTAAATACATTAATTCAAGCCAGTTTTGGGAACTGGCCCAACTCGGACTAACTACCAAAAAATATTTTGTAAATGAAAACATAATAATTTGTTTATCAAAGTCAAAGTCAAATTCAAATCGGCTACAATCATATTATACTAACACTTTTGAATCGTCAATTAGAAAATAATTATTTAAAACCGGTTCGGAAGGCAGTGTCTACAGAGTAGAACCTCAAGAGAGAAGAATTTCGCGAGCAGCAATTAATTTGCTCTTAAAAAAATAAAAGATAAATAGTAGAATGTTTTATTATACAGATTGAAAGATGAGTCGAAATGCGAGCCAGCGGAGGAGCGATGCGATCAGAACAAATGCCGCACCGTCATGGCCGAGCTGCAGCAGAAAATAGCTGATCTGCAGCTGGTTAGTTAAATGCAATATTTTTCATATCACACAAAGTATAAATAGTCAAACACATTTTTAACTTTATACAATAACTATGTATTAAGTTATACACTATTTAGGCGTTAAATAAAGAAGTCATACTATTTCTATTTATTATATATTTCTCAACACTTTACACGCTACTCAGTACACCCCATCTTGTCGTCTGGTCTTATTCACAGGAAGTAGAATTGCCATATATAATATAAATGTACCATAACTCACAGTACCATAAATAACACAATGAAGTTCAAATTGACTGTATGTATTAGTTAGAAACCGTCATCAAATCATTTTTATATTATATTGTAGGTTAATATAAGAAATTCGTCAAGACCCTTCTATTCTGTTTGGTTTGGATTATAGAAATTATGAAGTAATAAATTTTGTCAGTCTAATAAATATTTATTCAATTATTCTTTATACAATCAACACTTTTGAATCGTCACGTATTACAAAATCTACAGAGAAATAACCTATATTTAAACTGATGTTTGCAGGAACTATCCCAAACCCACGAAGAGTATTCGAATCGCACGCAGAAGCTGGAAACTGAGATGAGTCGGTTGCGGAGTGAGGGGGGCGGGGCGGGCGGGGCGAGCGGAGTGAGGGGGGCGGACGGGGTGGACGAGGCGCACGAGGTGAGGCGGCTGCGGGGGGAGGTGGCCGATCTGCTGCAGCGACTGCGGCTCTGCGACGCGAGATGCGGTATGAGCTTGTTTATTGATTATTAGCTGGCTAGCAAATGGATTCGAAAGAAAATAGGAAATTAAAGTAATGGCATTCTTCAATAGTATAATTTTCTTAATAATCTATTCATATATAATAAAGAAGTTTTACATGAATCGGTCCAGTAGATGAATATTTTTTTCTAGCATTCAATTTCCTTAACAGCATCTCATTGCGTAACAAATTCCTTCACCTTTATAAATACCAGTGCAGGGGTATTTTTTTATTTTCTTTTCTGGTCACTTGCCCGTCACATATGTAACGTAAGCGTTAACATCGACAGAGCAACTAACGGTGCAGCTGCGCGCGGAGAGCAGCCGCGCGGCCGAGCTGGAGCTGCGCGCGCGCGCCGCCGACCTGTCCGGGCACATCGCCGCCGCCGTCACGCGACACCTCAGTGGCCTCGCTAGCGCTGTAAGTCCCATAAACTGTCCCAGTCACTGTTACCATAGTAACCTGCTAGTTAATGCAAAAAAATAAATAAAAAAGAACCGGCCAAGTGCGAGTCGGATTGTGGCACGAAGCGATAACGCATTTGATGAAGCAAAAAATAACCAGCCAAGTGCTAGTCGGATTAGCGTATAATGAATTCCATACTATACCATTATGGATAGAATTATTAATTCTGTGAATATATTAAACGAGTGTTGCCGTTCTCAATATACAACGAAATCGACCTACAAAACATGGTGGACTATTTTGTTTGTTTTTTTTTTGCTTTTGTTGTTATATCAGCAACGGAAATACTTCAACTGTGTGTATTTTTATATTTTTTTTATTCTTAAATCAGCAGCCGAAACACGAGGAACCCGAAAAGCAAATAGACGTGCCCCCTTCCAACATCACTCTGTCCAATGTCGACGAATCCTCTATGGTATGATTTTTTTGTTCTCGAATTATCATAATGTAGTCAAATAATAATAATAATAATAATAATACACACCAAACACCACACATACTTTTTTTTTTTTTTTTTTTTTTTTTTTTTT
>JADANM010006098.1:10108686-10131282 GCA_026213755.1 Eurema hecabe
GTAAACCCACGCTAAAAATTTACAACTGCTCAGTTCAGTGGTAACATAACTGCCTTCGGTACCAGGGTTGTAGGTTCGATCTCCATACTGGACAAATACATCAGTTATGTAATTGAATCTTTCTGGGGTCTGGGTTTTGGCTACATATTATATGTTAGTTGTACAAAGGAAAAGTATGTTGTATAACCGTTCTCTTGTTACCATAACATAACAAGCTCTGGCTGACGTGGGACTATGTTAAATTAAATATGTAGGCATTTATAATATTTGTAAGATAGATGGATGTCTGAAGGATATCTGGTCTAGTAAGTGACTACTAATGAAGGATAATGATATCAATAATAAAGTCGACCTTGTAAGAGGAAATTGCTACAAGCTACGGGTTGCGTGACGCGCTTGCCAAATTGTAGTGTCATTAGAACATTATGGGTGGATGAGATAATTTGAGATGAACCCAGCTTTGGTTAGGGATTAGTACTGTAGATACCAATTTGAATACGAAACATTGATGTTGCTATTGGGACAGTTTTATATTAGTGTATTGTGGTCATGTGAAAGCTATCCGTGCGTTCTTTTATACCAATTAATGCTATGTATCTACAAAGTATTTACTATAATTAACTACATAAAGTATACACATACTTTATGTAGTTAATTATACTACATAAAGTATGTGTATACTTTATGTAACTCTGTCTAAGCAAGTACACACTTGCTTAGACAGAGTTACACAGACACACACATACACATATACTTGCTTGATCATCAGATGGGACAGCCGCTTAGCCCGGACAGATCTATGTTGAGAAGTAATAAATAAATATCATAAGCGCGATTCAGAATCCACGCATTAGTAACTTACAGCGTATACAATATCCAACAAATACTTAAAATAAAACATTATGAGTTATTGAATTTATTATTATTAATTCAATGAGCTATTATAATCTGTATCTAACACTTTATTTCTTCAACAGGGTCTTCGTATAACGACGATCATCGGCTCTTTGGGAACATGCGCAGGCGCATGGCTGAAGGTGTTCTCGGTGCCGCAGGATCTGTTCTGGCTCGGCTTCGCTGGTCAGACTGTGGTGGCGATCTCCCAGGTCTTCATCCTGAACGTCCCTCCGCGACTGGCGGCGGTCTGGTTCGGAGCTGACCAAGTGTCCTCTGCGTGCAGTATCGGCGTTTTTGGTAACCAGGTGAGTAGAGAATACCAGAGATAGAATATGGTTTTAAAATGAATAGAGATAGGTTCTGGTTTTACAGATAGGGACAGATAGGCCGGCAACGCTCTCGTGAGCCCCTCACGAGTGTTTATGGGCGGAGATGGTTGCTTTGATCAGTTACCCCTCCTGCTCGTTTGCCCGCTTATTATATAAAAAAGATACAGGAATAGATTATTCCAGGAATTTTCCTCAAAATGTGAATGAACTTTTGAGCCTAATGGAGCGTAACACTATAAATTCTTAACTAAATTGTTTAAGAGTTTCTGTTTGAATTTGATACCAGCACGTTAACTAACTCAGTAATGGGAATATTTATAAAAAAAATGTAATAGTATATCAAAATTATGTTCACGGTAAGCCAATCCAAAATTTGTAGCAAGTTTTATTTTCATATTTATGTAACGTTTCCCTTGCTCAGGGTTGGAAGGGCATGATAAGAAGATATACCAATTTGTTCTAACTAAGAGGCAATCGACTTAAATCTCTCGACAAAATGCTTCCTTTTATTAATATCTTTCTGCTTCATCTGGAGGCTGATGTTGGGATCCTTAAGCTTGTTATAGCCTTCCGGGTACCTTGACATTTAAGACGAATCGTATTATTACGTTTTGTAATATATTTGAATGCAAATATAAAATTAAAAGCTATGATGATTGAAATAGCTGAAGTTGTAACAATTGTAGATCTACGTGTTTTGGTTTGTGTTGAAAATTTTTTTGCTAAGTAATAATAATGATAATATTTCAGGACAGAGCTTGTGTTATGGCAACTAGATAACGGAATACATTACATATACGTACTTTTCTTTTGTACATACACAGCAACACCCAGACCCCAGAAAAATATAAATGTAAATTACAAATATATTTTTCCGGTGCGGGGATCGAACACACGACCCTTCGCGCAGAAAGCAGTTGTGCTACCACTGCGCCAAGTGGTCGTCATGTCTAAAGTAGATTTTGTTCCCAGGACAATACTGGGATTAAGAGTATTAGATAAATTATAATAAGCCAACTCCTCCTCCCAAACAGTTGTGTACATATACATATTATACAATATAAGAATCAGTAAGCTCTTCTCGTGAGGATATACCCATTAGTTAGTCCTCCGATATGACACGACAACAGAGTTGTGTGGAATTTTCTGAATGCACGTCGGAAGTGATTATCCAATATACTGTGAGGGGGCCTGATTTAGATTGTTTCACACTCGTATGTTTCATTGCTACGAATTAAATCAGCGGTTTGCAACGTGATTTGTTGGTATGTGATATTGTTATATTGCCGTAACTGTTATACGCGACCAAGAATTAATTTCTGTTTCTTATAATGTCGTGGATATTCCTTCAGAATTCAAAATTCAAAGAGGAATAATTGCTATACTTTTTGGGTAACTTGAACTGCGGAAGTCCCCAAATATTAGTTATTACCCCCGTTTTTTTCACATTTTCAACTGATTAATTATTCGCTCTTAGACGCAACGTGACGTTCTGATGACCTTTTACCTCTCTAACAAATATTGAATCAGCTTAATGCACTTATTACACATATAATATCAGATAATTTATATGGGATCATTGAGAATTCTTCAAATTGAATTTCCATCACATTCAGAGGCTTTAAAATGAATTGAAACCACTTATGCATGCGAAGCACCATTAGTTTGAATATCAAACTATTCCAAGTGAATAATTCAGCGCCACTTTCAACATATAAGCGTTTTTATCCTTTTGTCTCTGTGAATGGGGAACGTTTAATACGTTATTATCGACGTATAAATTGCACACTGTTGAAAAGCCTCAATTATATGCGCTGATGCGGCCTCAATTTGGCTTTTCGAATGTGGCAATGGCAAAATGGTACATTCAGATTTTCGTTTTAAATAATTGTGATGTGTGGTTAGTATTCCTTGGGATAATGTTGAGTAGATATAAAATAAAAATAAATAAATAAAATAGCCTTAATTTCCTACAAATTGTGTACATCCATATCGGCATTTGACATTTTCTATTATAATCACAAACTAAGTAGTAGTCGCCTGATGAATATAGGTTACCTATTAAATAGAAAAAGAATCGATTCGTTCTTACAGGAATTATAAAAAACTTCTGAAATTTAATAAGGGGTGTTTAAAAAAATAAAATTTGAAGTCTTTCATTCTTTGATTACAATGTTAATATTTGCATTCCTACCTACAACTTTCCAGTTGTCATTATCGCTTTTTCTAGTAGCTATTTTTGAATGAACATTGCAAAATCATATGAAACTGTTATTACAAGTAAATTCCCCATTTCTCATGGACCTCGCAGCACTTCACATTCAAGTGATTCCCAACCTCTATTAGTTATCGACGAACTAAAGTGTTCTCGATCTTGGTACATACTTAGCATTCTGATTGATGCACAAGAGTTTCACGTAGACTTGGGTCGTCAATAACTTTAAATCCCACATATATTATCAGACTTACGATATATCTTTTTGCTAGTAAATAAGACTTTTACAAGGTGTCGTAATGCGATATTGTTCATGGCAAGATTGTTTCTTTGTAACAAGGGAGCATTAGTAGTATATACTCGTATATCTTTTAAATTTAATTCTCCTGTTAGGCGTTAATTTGTTTGTTAGAAAAATGACTGTAATCGGTCAGCTCTGTGGCTGTAAAACTAACTAGAAGGGTTCTCAAGTTTTACTTGCGGGTTTAGGGTTAAATAAAGCATATAAAACTTATAAATAAAGCTTACTAACCTGAGATAGGTCTCAGTCAGAAAATTTATTTCCTAACGTTAATAAGTTCTAAAAATTAAGTAAATAAAAAACGCAGAGTGGTGGCAGAGTGGTCCTGATTTTTATGCTGTCAGTGTATACCTATTATATAGTCCTAGAGTTAACAAAAAAATAATACATATAAAATTTCACCAAGAAATAGCAATCGACTACGAATTTGTCTAACAAACTAAATGCTTATTTTCAGTTGGGTGTCGCCCTCGGGTTTCTCCTACCCCCAATGATAGTCCGTGCTCAAGGCTCTGTCGAAGAAATCGCTGAAGACTTCAAATTCATGTTCTACCTGGTGGCTGGTATCACCAGCGTGCTCTTCGTACTGATTGTATTGTGTAAGTATACCTTTGTCCTTTTTCATCTGCGTTCTGCAAGAGAATGGAATGAGAAAAGAATCAATGTCTTCAAGAGATGGATGAACAGGTTTCTGGGTAAGCACGCTTCAACGTAGATCGGGATGTCGCTTACCATCACTCGACACGTGGTCAAGTGCAAGCCCTTATGGGATTAAAAAAATCGGCTAATGGGCCCGTTATTTCTATCTGCTGCAGTAAAACTAAACTTAGTTGTGATTTGGTCGGTAGAAGTCTGTCTTAACCCATGCCTTTTCCGAGACCATTGGTAAAAATACCGCAATGGGTATAGAAACAAATAAAACAACGATGAACATTAACCAAACTACCGAACGTTATAAATATTTAATTATCAAACTTAAAACCTTTTTGAATATGTAAATGCCAGTTCTAGCATAATTTATTTCAAGGAGCCCTTAAAATAGGTGAAATTGATGATGGCGGCTTGTTCAGCGAAACTAATGGGCTGAAATGGAATTCAGCAGAATTCGGCAAGTGTCTATACTAATAGAATATAAAACTGAGTTTGTTATTTTGCTTTAAGTTACTGATTTTAAGCACGGGTTCTATCCAGTTAGTTTAGTCGTAAAGTATTCGGTTTATAGATTTTAACTCTTTCTTGTAATGTATAGTGTACAAATTACGTGTATAAGTGTATCAGAACAATGGATTGTGGACGTCATAATATCGTCTTACAAATAATATAACTAGTAACTTTTAATTGAAAGCAAATAAGAAACTTAATTTATTGTACAACACATCAACAACAAGTGCAACATTTACCTAGTTAAAATATGATGCGACGAACGTAAGTCTTAATACCATAGTTAAACTAAATAAATAATGAAGTTAGATAAAAAATAAATAAATCAAAAGACTATAATATTTAAACAGATACTATGATCTTATGAATAAATTTATTTGGAGTATTTTAACCGATTTAAAAAAAGAGAAGGTTTCTCAATCCTATTATATTATTACTTATTATATAATTGACTAGCAGCCCGCCCCGGCTCAGCACGGGTATTTTAAAGTATAACAACGGTTACATAATAGGAACACTTTTATATTACGCGATATCAGATAAACGCATATAGTATATTACTCATAGATCTAAACTCCCCTCCCGCACGCGCACCCCCGCCTTGGTGACGCTCACTTCGCAACGGGCCGTGCAGCAGAAATCGTGATATTTTAATTTCGCCATAACTTCGAAACTAAACATCAAATTTTAATCATTCAAAGACCAAATATCATCTACATTAACTGTACTTAATGATGAAATAAATTATTTTGATAAGGATTAATAGAATGAGTAAAATAAATGCGTTTAAAAGTAGTCCAAAAAAATTCAAGATTTTTTATTTAAAAAATGGTTGTTGTGCCTCACTCGACATAGATAGGTATAGTGTGTCGCGAAGTTTTTTGTAGATATTTATAAGATCTACAACTAATTAGAACATTTCATAGTTCTATCTTTTATAGTTTAGGCAGCGTACGCAAAATAAGTAACTTTTCTGGTTGTTTTTTTACACCTTGTGTCCGAAAAACCCAAATATATTACGGAACCCTATTTATTTCCAAAATAAAATTTAGTCTATGTTACTCGTGGATAATGTAGCTTTCGAATAGTGAAAGAATTTTTGAAATCGGTCCAGTAGTTTTTGAGCCTATTCATTACAAACAAACAAACAAACAAACAAACAAAGTTTTCCTCTTTATAATATTAGTATAGATTATAAGCCTATAGGCTCTTATACTAGTAAAAACTGTATTTGAAAAAGATGCTTGTGTACAGAAAATGTCAAAATTTGGAAAAAATAATTGTTTCCTTTCAGTCTTCAAAGCGGCGCCTGCCAGCCCGCCCTCAGCCGCAGCCGACCTGGGCGCAGCTCTTGACTCAAACTTCTTGCAGTCTCTCAAGAAGCTGATGACCAACCGCAATTACATTCTCCTGCTGATCTCCTACGGGCTTAACGTCGGAGTGTTCTACGCCATATCTACCCTGCTCAACGAACTGGTCTTAAGATATTATCCTGTAAGTTTTGGTTTATGAGCTTCAAGACGCATATGCGCAACACAAGCATGCACTCTTAAATACTTTAAGAAAAAAAGTTTTCCATTTTGAAGTAGAGTAGATGTGTAAAATTTTTGATTTGTCAGATTGACTGTCCGTTTCACGTCTTATAAATCACTAGATTGATTTTAATGATTGTAGTCTAAGCCTGATAAAGAAGGCTACTTACCGCGACAGAACTGGAAATAGGGATTCAAATTTTGCATCACTAGCTTCGCTTCGCTCCGATATATTATGCTTGCAATAAGTTGAGATGTAAGCTATCTTTAAGTTGGATCATACTGCCAACGTGTGAAAATTTAATTTAAAATTGTTTCAGTAGTTTAGGAGTCAATCGCGGACAAACAACGTGATACGTAATTTATATATACTAAGAAGATTTTACCTACATTAAAGTATCCCTCCTAAGAAACCTAAATATTAGTCCCATATACCTAATAACCTTTTCTAACTCCTGTAAATTTGCAGGGTGCAAACGCAGACGCCGGTCGTATCGGTCTCGTGATAGTGGTAGCCGGGATGGTGGGGTCAGTAGTGTGCGGCCTCATCCTGGACAAGACGCACCGCTTCAAGGAGACCACCCTGGCGGTGTACGCAGCCACCGTCCTCGGCATGATCATCTTCACCTTCACCTTGGACTGCGGTTATATAGCTGTCGTTTACTTCAGCAGTATAATTCTGGGGTGAGTTGGGGATGAAGCTGGAAGGTCTGGTTCTATGATAGAGATGTAATGGAGTAAACAATTATAGTATTTTTTGGAATAAAGACCGCAGGAGGATTCTTTCACGAAATGTTATCTTTCAAAATGTCTCAATTGCTATAAAAATGCCTTTGAATCCTTAAACTTCTGAACTGTAAATTAATCGGATTATTTGTAACCTTTTGCAAGTCTTTTAGTTTGTCCTAAAATATCTCAAGTACAGTTTTGCAATTTCTCTATAAAGATATTTTTTTAAATATGTACGAATATGCAATAAGGCTATAATGTCATTTTATAAATGTATACCAATCATAAAGTGGTAGTACTTTTCCGTATGAAATCGGCGTCAAGTAATCTCATCTGATTGGAGATCTTATAGCCTTTCGTTAAGTAAATGGGAACACTCAATTCCCATTTTTGCTAACCATTCCTTTATCCCCATTTTTAAAATTCAACAATGCAATAGTGAGATTAGCTTTGCTTCAGTTTAGCGGACGTGTTTTTGTACCATCAGGCTAAACTCCCGCTCAAAACAACCATGCTGTGTTTCAGATTCTTCATGGCTGGCTATTTACCTGTTGGGTTCGAGTTCGCATCAGAGGTGACCTATCCCGAACCAGAAGGCACCACGTCTGGCATCCTTAACGCTTGTGTCCAGGTAAGGGTTATTTAAGAAAAGTTTCATCATAAATTAGTTTATATACATTTGGTTAAACAAACAATATAATATTCCAAAGTTTGAATTTATATGTAAAACAGTGATTGCAATAGTATTTTAACAAACAACTTCTATTAAACCTTAAAATTGAGTTTTCTTTTTGAACAGCTTGAAACAATGAATAATTTTCCCAATTCGACCGTATATATTGCTTTTTATAAAGGTTTTGAGGGTAGTAGAGTATTAAATCGTAACGTTACATAGGGCTATTTATATTGAAGAAGATAAATATTATAATACTTTTAAAACTGAAGTTCACGATCGAACATAGGTACTCATTATTTGTTTTAACTTCATTGCAGGTGTTCGGTATCGTGTTAACCCTGATGTTCGAATGGATGCTGGGGTCGGTGGGCGACCGCTGGGCCAATCTGACCCTGTGCGCGATACTGGCCCTCGGCACCGCCATCACGGCCGCCATCCGCTCCGACCTCCGGCGGCAGGCCGCGCAGAACAAGGGTTAATCAGGTCTCTCCTACCCCGAGCAATTCACGATAATCTTTTAGAGTTTCTGAGGGTTAAAACCTAACGGTCTTTCTTACCCCCAATTCATTGACATAGTAGAACATAGCCGCAGATGTTGATGTATGATTCCCATACAGTAATGATTAATAACATGTCACATTTAATCAATTGAGCAGTAATAAAAATGATAAAAATATAAAAGTGTAGGCTTTTCGAATGTTAAAATTTACATTGCGTACAAAGTACGGAGCATTGAAAATGCATCAACACGCTCGCTATTTAATCAATATTTTGGATCAGTTTACAAAAAAAGACAATAGGAATAACGGATGTTTACAAAAATGAATGATTGGGATTATTTAATAGAATTATATTTATTGCCTAATATTGCGATAGGGCTTTTAAGCGAGTTTAAAAAAAACAGCAATGTATGTATGTCGTAGGCGGATTGTAATCATTGAAACACAAAAACAGGCGGGCATAACAATACGGCCCTGTTTTTCAAAGCGGCTAGACGTAATGTCATATAGCGGATTATACAATCAGCCTACGATATTTAGGTATATGACGGTAGTCAGTAATATTTTTCAGTATGTACGAGTATACCTACTCATAACAAAATCTAGAATAATAACTCTATATGTATTTAAAGCATTTATGAATATTTACTCGAATTTTTAAGAAGGAAAGGAAAAGAAAGTAGGGAGAATAAACATAATGATAACGAAAGGTCTAATAATAAAACAATGACAATAAATACGTGTCTCGTTGTACAATGTTAGATGTAGACAAAGTTTTATCTTCTATATAATATATAAAATTTATACATATTTATTAACATACGTACATGTAAGGTGTACTCAGCGACGTCAGTTAAAAAAAATCAGCCAATTGCAAATTAAGACAGCGCCGGGTGAACTTCATAATCTCAATTTTAACAGTTTCAGATGACAGCGGTATGTCAAATTTCGCGGTAATTAGTAGTATAGATACCGGAAATTGATGTTGCTTTTAAAAACTGGTTATAATATGCTTTGATTTATAAATATGCAATACCTACGTATAAATTTGACACTCATATTTTTAACATTCTCTATTTTCAATTAAAACTTAAATAATCATAGGATTATATTCGGAATTGTTTCTTCCGAAGATAAAATTATAAATAAATAATCTAGAACAATTCTTCAGCAGCGCCATCTAGTTCTCGGCTATGCAAAGTTTGCAAGTCTTAAAGCTATACTTTATGGCCTAAAAACATAAGAAGTGTCTTTTTTGTCGCTGAGTACACCATTTTTGAATAAATAAATAATAAAATAATATAAACTCGCTGTTTTAATGTTGTTGCATAATGTGATACGATAATACTACTTATATTATAACATTGCATTTATATTCTATACCGCAATTTTGAAATTACCCCAATATTTAAATATAGGTACTGGATAAAAGTAAAAAAATCAGACTATTACATATTATGTGAATTATAATTAAATTTTATTGCCTGTATAGAACTAACGGGAAAATGTTTGACTGTACAATAAATTAAGAGAGAAATTACGCAATGTTTTTAAAACAATAATTTCTGTTAGAAATAGAAATATATCAATAAACACTACACACAATAACTATGCGGTTATTATAAAATAAAAAATACTATACATGGTCACATTATTTTATAATGTACAACATTAGTTCAATAGAAAATTTTGATTTGGTATGATCGGCTTTCTAATATCAACTTTTTTTTAAGTAATTTCATAAATTATGTCTTGACTATTGTAAAATTATAAGAAATATAATGCTTAAAAATAACCAAAGGACAGCTAATAACCTTAAAACAGAGGAAATCATTCCAAAACTATTTTAAGGCTTGTGATACTGTATAAGTTTGTTACATTTTTATTTTTCTATAATTTCAAAAACGATAGAATAGAGAATAGAGTAGAAATTGTGATGCGACTCAGTATTACCATTTTATTGTTTTTTTTTATAATTTATCTGTGGTATAATTAAGATAGGGAATATATTAATTTATTGTAGTATCAAAAAATATGCTATTATTAAGAGCGTCTAGCGCTAGTTTTTAAAGTGTGGTTAGCCATGAATTAATTTATGATATAAAGCGGAATAGTGTTTTAAAAAAAACATTTTGTATGAAAAGCAATTTGTATGCAGAGGTACATTAGTCACCCTACAAAATTATCATAAATTTTGGTGACGTAGTAATTTCATAATTTTTTGTATTGTGGAAGCCAATTATATTACCCTTTGTTTCCTTTTTTACAGCACAAATATTATCTGGAAATGTATTGTTTGTTTATTTACAATATCGTACAATGTATAACAATAATTGTAAAACTAAATACCTATTAATTGTTGCTGCACATGTAATTTGAATTAGATTTTGGACATAATTTAAAACTTCCAAAATCCATGTTAATAATGTTAAGAACCACAGTGATAATTACAATTTATTTTATTAAAACTCGATTTGTTATTTTTTAAGACTAGTCTGTAGTTATTATAAGGAAGCTTTTTAATGTATAGTGAATAAAATTTGTTGACGTGTAATCTAGATTTTTGTTTTTTTTAACCATTATCCCCAAATTTAATATTGTATTCGGAAATAATTATTTATAAGCATACATACGAATTAAAATTTAATTGCTGTAGAATTTAAACATGTTATAATGTTACAGACGTAAAAGTTCGACAAATTCGAATTAAATAATAATGACAATTTACTACCTTAATTTTTTGTTATATCTATAAAAAATAAAAACAATCTGACAGCTGACATTTAATAATTCAAACTGTTGCTATGGCGGCAGATTTAGAATTTTGTAAACGAAAATAATTATTAAGCTAAATTTGATCAGTCGACTACAGCTATAGAAAAATGCATTGTGCGACTATTGCAAATTCTAAATAAAATTTTAATTGCAATGTAACTTAAAATAATTCGCAAGTTTCAAATTATCAATGTGTAAAAATTTGGAGTTTCATTCTGATAATATAACTAATGTAACTATATTGCTAATCATTGAATGTAGCTTTGAATCAAATTTAAATGAGACACAAAATTTTCCGGCTACAATGAATGAGGATAAGCAGAGTATGCATGATATGTGCAAAAGCCATGCAGCAAGATCTGATAAGGGTAGGTTTTATGTTTATTTTGATCATGTTGACTACAAAGGCGAATCCTGGATCCGCATAATAGAAGATATAATTTTTTTTTGACATATGAAAAGTATTAAATATTTTATTGTATATTGGTGATAAAGATATCAATAAAATATTAAGGTACCTATTTCCAATTAGAGGTTCATCCAACCTGGAAACAGCTTAAGGGGAGGGTCATGACTACAAATAATACAAGGCAATATGACAACAAACCATGGAATAAGCTCTTTCAAAGTTTTAAGTTGTGTGTCCTTTTCCTCTTTGAATAAAATTTTTCCTATTACATTTTTTGTAGATATGTTACATAGAGTTTGTCCGTCAAAACTAAGTAAAAGAGAGTTGGAGGATCTATATTTTGCGCTTGTTGATAATAATATGGAGTTGAAGAAGACAGTGAACAGCCAGCGGGATCAAATCAAAGTACTATCAACTAAATTGCAGCGTTTGAACAGTTCTCGTCCTCTTAAAGAAAATAAAGAAAGTTGTAACTGCAAAACAATTATAAATGAGCAGAAAGATATGTAAGTATCATATGTATAAGATTTGTTAAAAGCTAGTAACACACTATAGAATGTATAAAGGCTGTACTATTGTTCATGGGCAGTCAATAAACTAATGAACTCTTATATTACTTGGAGCTCCCCTGCATTATTTTGTATATGTATAAAAATTATTTTTAAGTCAGTTACATGCTTAGTTTAGTAACTGTTTTCACTAATTGATAATGATTCTGCAGGAAGGCTAAGATTTGCATACATACTATGAAAGCTTGATGCTATACTTTTATTAATATATAAAAATGAATTTCAATATGTGTTCCTAAGTGTGTTTCTAATCCATATCTTAATAACAGTTGACCTCATTTTGATATATTTCTTAAGGGATTTTTCTTAAGTAGTGTAAAAAAGGCAGGTGTGCTGTTAAACATTACAGAAAGTGTTCATAGTTCTGGGTAGCACTACATTGGTTATGGGCAGGCGTTTCTCTCACCAATAGGAGGGCGTCCAGCTCGTCTCACCACTTCATAGATTTAAAAAAAATACTAATATATATGACAATACTAATAAAGTAAATGTTTAAAAACCAGTATAGCAGATCTAAGGAAGGGCAATGATCGTCTATCAGACAGGATCCGTGTCCTAAACATGAGACTCTGTTCGGCGAAGCAATTTCTTAAAAAGGGAACGGTGCAAACATTGAAATGCCCCAAATGTAACACTTCTGCAGTATCCGTCAAGTTAGTTGATCTATTTTATAGTTAAAATTAATGTATACATATAAATATTATTATGATTAAATTTTTTTGTATAAATTTATACACCAATACATGGGCGCTCAACAAAGGAACAGGTTTTGATACCGGCTCTGGAGAAATACATTTGTAGTTGAAATTTTTATTTTTTTGGGGTCTGGGTGTTGCTATGTAATATGTTTGTATTCTTTTCTTGGTGAAATGACAGTGCTGTGTTGCCACAATTTTGCCGATGAACACAAAGGAGATATATTATTATGTCTATGTAAAGTATCTGTTATCTATTTGCTATCTACCGGGGGTAGGTCTCTTTCGCAGGAGACCGACTGGGTGGGTACCCCCACAGTGCCAGACATTCTACTGTGAAAATGTCACTGTGCTCCGGTCTGAAGGGCACTGTAGCCAGCGAAATTACTGGGCTAATGAGTCTTAACATCTGACGACTCAAAGTGGGGAGCGTCGGTGTAGTGCACCCCTGCCCGGAGCAAAGTTCCGGGTAGCACTGCATTGGCTATGGGCTGGCGTTACTCTTACCATCAGGAGTGCGTCCAGCTCGTCTCCCCTCTTCATGTTTTATAAAAAAAAAAAGCTTTTCTTAGTCTAGGACTAGATGGCGCTGTATTGAAAAAATTTAAAGCCCTTTGAAATATTTACTAGTTCTTCATTTTCAGAAATTCTTCAACAAGTGCACTGAATATAAACCACAAAACCAACGAAGACAATGTGAGATCTTCCACTGCGTCTTGCCAATATATTAATAAGTAAGTTAGTTGTATAACAATAATCTAGTCACGACACTTATAGAATATTTTTGTGTCCATATGATTTCTTTGGTGTTAATTTATTTTTGTAGTCGACTGTACATATTATTATGTTCTTTTTGGTCTGCGATTTGTGTTTTAAATCTATTTTTTTCTTTTCAGTGATTTTGCTGAACCGTCATCTCCTATACAAGAAGCTGTTATTACAAAAGATGAGTAAGTATTTTTATGGGGATCAATAGCTTTTCTAAGAATACATTTCGTACGTATTTTTTTATACATCGGTTAGAAAGTTAAGTGAGTCTATTGCCTGCTTATGAAATGAGGACAAAGAAAGGGGTCAAAATAAGTTTTCGGTGCTCCCATTTTCCCAAAGAAATGCAATAACGTCTCAGATAAGATGATACTTGCTACCAAAAACTAAGTAACACAGTTTATTCTTGGAAATGTTAATCATTTTACGTTTTTATAGATTTTTGTAAATACAAAAAAAAACACTATTTTTAACCTAACCAACCTAACTGGGCCCAAGCTAAACTTGTTAGTGGCTGTAAAGACAGAAACCTGACTATGCGCGCCGTGTTCAAAAATACTGGTTGTTTTCTATATTATCATCCTGGATGAGCTGATCAATACAATGGAACAAAATAATTTGTTTGATTATATAGATTAAAAGAAGAATCGAAATGCGAGCCAGCGGAGGAGCGATGCGATCAGAACAAATGCCGCACCGTCATGGCTGAGCTGCAGCAGAAAATAGCTGATCTGCAGCTTGTGAGTTTTATGCTTTTTAGTCACAATTTTTTTTTATATTTGTAAAGGATTTTTACAACACAATTTAAAATAGCTTACAAAAATGCTGTAAATGAGTAATTTTGTATAACAAATCAGCTATAATATATATATTTGTGCTGTGTTTATGCTGTAATTTTTTTTGAAGAGGCGAGCAATTTGTATGAAGGTTAATTTCCAGGGAGTTTAATTTAAATTGTTGTTTGCAGGAACTATCCCAAACCCACGAAGAGTATTCGAATCGCACGCAGAAGCTGGAGACTGAGATGAGTCGGTTGCGGGGTGAGACGGGCGGGGCGAGCGGAGTGAGCGGAGTGAGCGGGGAGCGCGGGGCGGACGGAGCGGACGAGGCGAGGCGGCAGCGGGGGGAGGTGGCCGATCTGCTGCAGCGACTGCGGCTGTGCGACGCGAGATGCGGTATGAGCTTGTTTATCTGTATCTAGACTTTAAACACTAATTCTGTAATAAGACATGTCACTTGCCTAAAGGGGTATAACAGAGTTTGTCAGCTGCACACAAACAAAACAATATGGCTGCAGATAAGGTAGAAATGTTAATTATAATTTGACTCCTCAGTTTCAGGTACGATGAAACTGAAATAATCATGATTAAGATTATTCACACACACACATACATACATACATACAAAATGATATAAAAATAAATGATAAAACCTACAAGAGATAAACATAGTTTTGTCAGTTTGTGAATGTGAAAACTAAAGATAAGATGTCCTAATTAGGATGTTTTTCCGTCTTCAATATTTAGCGCTTATAGCATCTATTTATTATAATATCATTGCTACTACCACATATACAATGAAGAATGTTAATAGGTATACAAAATCGCTTAAAACTATTGTCCTAGTAGGGCTTGTATCTTAACAAATACACTAGTTTTTATTTCATTGAAAAAGACCAAGTATTAATGAATTTATAGACATTTCAAATTCTCGTAAATTTTGCGTTCCGTAGCAAGCGCGCGTGAAGCGTGTGACGTCATAACACAACGCGCCCGCCGGCCGCTCGCTGGCAATCCGCGCCTGCCGAGTTACTTATAGTGTTTTATATTGCTTCTTCCGTACATTGAATAATATTCAGTTTATTTAGTGTATATATGGTATAATGGATGACGGATTTGAAAAAGGGCAATAGGATAACCTACCTAAAATAGAATTTTATAATAAATAAAATATTAAAATTAAAATATCGTACTAGGCTGATTCTGTGTATAAGCTGCTTTGAATATTTACTATTCCACATGCAGAATGTACCACTAATTCCAACAGATCGACTTGTTTTAAATCGACACAAGCATGTGGCAACATAAACCCAAAACTCCCAAGTCGGCCGATAGCTCTTTCTACGTGTATCCGTAATGCCGCAATTTTCTTTGTTTCTAAACTTCTTTTTTAGTTGGTTTCACCTTAGCGTTTTTTGTAAATGGAATAGGTAGATTCATCTGAACATTCAAAGACGCTGGATAGTATACAAGTGATTTGAGGACAGATGCTGTAACGGGAACAGTAATCCATATTATTTTAGTAAAATCCAAAGCCAATATTGCATTAGGTTGATGCAAGCGTATTTCTTTAATGTCATTATTATATTTCGCGGAGAACATTTTGTTGTTTCAGATAATCAATTTATGACAAAATAACATTCTTTAGGTAAACCTAGCAATAGTTGTGGCTCTCTAGATATGCATAAAAGAGCTGCTTTTTGCATATAGTTTCTGAAAACTAAACTGAAATGTTTTTCGCTTTCTGAGTTATCCACATCTGAATCTAAATCTTCATCAGGATTCAAGAAATCTTTATCAGGGGTATACATTTCATGTGTGGAGAGAGTAGAAGATGAGTCAGTCATACTACGAACTGATACTGTATCTGGACATGATATTGTTTTCCTTTCTTTCTTAAAATATGTTTTATCAGTCATGGTTGATTTATAAGCACCTTTATCTCTTAGCTTTACTAGTACCCCTTTACTTTTCTTTGATATTTTCAGACACTGGTCATTATTTTTAAAGCTAAGTGGATCTTCTGTAACTATTTCGTCTTCACAGCAAGCAACAAATACCTCTTCTGGTTTGTTGGTTGCCTCTGAAGTCGAAGTAATCGGTTCTTCGTTTTCTATTATATTAAATAAATATTTTATTTTATTCCGTTTTTGTACTGCAGATGTTTCGGGTATATCTACCTTTTCTTGTTGACATTGAAATTTGTGAGGAACTATCCCATTTTTAAGTTTAAGTCTTCCTCCAACCAGCTTATATTTATCATAGTTCTCCATATCAGCCTCAATCTGAAAAAAATAGTTATCTATTATGATGTTTACGCTAGCAAAAACGTAGGTAAATAGTAGTAGGTATTAGACTGTGTACTTATGTGCAAATAAATAAAACAAACGCTAACGTAAATAGTAAATTCGTTTTCAAGATAAATACATATAGTAATAGCAACCTTGTTATTATTTAACACCAAAGGTTTTGCACCTCTGACCTGACAATGACAATAGGTATATAACTATACCAAAAAATTCAAACTACTAAGTAGGTATAGCTATAATAGATATTTAAGTAGTAAGATATAAATTACTTATAGACATACTTACATCAAAATGATCTTCACAACAATAAACTGTACTTATAGCTCCAAATGAATCCAACTATAATCATAGCTTTTATCCATTTCTTTCGCATTTGAACATTCTTTGAAACATTTTGGCACAACACATGATTTTCTAGCATGTAGATCAGACATTTTACACTTTAATAGTAAAAGGTACGTGCAACCGGAGCGCGCGAGTGGACTGACCGAGTGTTGCGTTGTGCTGTGAGGTCATCGCGTCGAGCGCCGGCCTGGTGGAGCTCCGAATCGCGCACTTATTTTGAAATTAAATATCTTGGAAACTAAACGACCTATCGTAATAATTTTTTCACTCATATTTTTTAATTTCAACCGAGTTTAGGCAGAGCTAAAAAAAAAAATTAGTGAACATTCTTCATTGTAGCATAAATACTTACAGAGCAGCTGACGGTGCAGCTGCGCGCGGAGAGCAGCCGCGCGGCCGAGCTGGAGCTGCGCGCGCGCGCCGCCGACCTGTCCGGCCACATCGCCGCCGCCGTCACGCGACACCTCAGTGGCCTCGCTGGCGCTGTAAGTCCCATAAACTGTGCCAGTCACTGTTACCATAGTAACCTGCTAGTTAATGCAAAAAAAAAAAAAACCGGCCAAGTGCGAGTCGGATTAGCGTATAATGAATTCCATACTATACCATTATGGATAGAATTATTAATTCTATGAATATATTATTGAACATGTGTTGCCGTTCTTAATATAGATCGAAAACGAGCTACAAAGCAAAGTGAACTATTTTGTTTGTTTTTTTTAATTTTCATTGTTATATCAGCAACGAAAATACTTCAACTGTGTGAATTTTTATATATATATTTTTTTTACTGTTAAATCAGCAGCCGAAACACGAGGAACCCGAAAAGCAACTAGACGTGCCGCCTTCCAACATCACTCTGTCCAATGTCGACGAATCCTCTATGGTATGAATTTTTTTGTTTCTCGAATTATCATAATATAGTCAAATCATAATAATAATAATACACACCAAACACCACACATACTTACAATCACACAAATCTCTCACAGACCCTTACACCCCATATTACCACAATATCGACAAGTTAGGATAGTGCTTGGCTTTGGCCCGTGCTATCCCGAAACACCGGCAATAGCCGAGATACAAAAATGTATAAAAAAAAATAATAATAATATAAATAAATAAATATTTTCAGGACACTTATACACAGCGCCATCTAGTTCCAAGCTAAGCCGAAGCTTGTGTTATGGCAACTAGATAACGGAATAAATTACATATTTACATTACTTTTCTTTTGTAAATACATACATACAATACATAGCAACACCCAGACCCCAGAAAAATACAAATGTAAATTACAAATATATTTTTCCGGTGTGGGAATCGAACCCACGACCCTTCGCGCAGAAGGCAGGTGTATTAATTACTGCGCCAAGCGGTTGTCATATAATATATAATCATTTATTGCTAAAAGAACCAAGACATTGGTAAGCAATAAACTCCACACAATCATAATTACACAATCTAGATGAAACATTATTTAACATTAAATTACATTATTGCAATTATATATAATAAAAAGTTATGTCAATAAAATACTATTATGTATACAAAGTCAAATATATATTTATTCAACCAGGCTACATATTAGAGTAAAACTTTTGTATTGTCGTGGTGTTAAAAAAATAATCATTTAGTACTGACGAAAAGCTGTGTACATTAATACAATTATATCTTTTTTATTTTGAAACAGAAACTATAGAAATTGCTTGCTTGATACTGCTTTTCGAACCGGTGGTAAATAATTGATTTGATATACCATGACACTTTAAGTGATACTATATGTAGCCTGGTAGAATAAAGATATAATTAAATTCGATATTTGAAGAGTAAGGATCTCTTAAGAATCGGTCTGCCGTAAGTGCAGACAATACTGTATATATGTAAGTGTTAAAAGCACGCTCTTGTCCATGTAAGTAGACAAAATTGTCTACCTTACATTAGCTTCACTTTACCTCATTTTGGGGTTCTAAAAGTTATTACTCTATGGGTTAGAAAGATAATTTTTGTCTCAGCAGTACCACTGCCAATTCCAGCTGATGGTTCCGAATAACTCTGTAGCGTCGCAAACGGATAAGCTGCAAGAAATAAGCGCGGATAAGATCAATCGTATGTCGGACGATTCCGGGTACCACGACACGCATCGGAGTGAGGACTCCACGCAGAAGAGTAGAAGCTCTAACGAGGTTTGTTAAAATACTCTATATTTATTCAGAGCGAGAAGGACCCGCCCGCTTTATAATTAAAAAAAAAAACGAAAGTTCGCTTGACGGTGATGGAGCAGCCCTGCTAATAGAAATTTAGATTTAGATGCACGAATGCGTTGTAGGCTTTTATAATAAGGAAGATGAGAAGAATTAAGCTGGTGAGTTCAAGGTCTGAAAGAAACGCTTCGATTTAATTTTTCTCATGCGAACAGCGAAATTATAAAACCAGCTCCACGAGATGACATAGGAGAAGTAGGGTTTGTGACTAGAGGGAATAAAGGGAAGGTAAAAATGGGTATCCGATATTCTCATTTCTAGTACCAGCAGCGTAAACCATACCATACCATGCCATGCCATACCATGCCATGTCATACCATCCCATGCCATACCAAACCATGCCATGCCATTCCACACCATACCATACTCTCATTTCAAAATACAACAGCAAGATATCTCCAATTACTTGACGTCAGCTATCTGTGGGAGGATGGTACCAACCTGGGCGAACCGCCACAATTTAGGCAAATCCAGAAGTATTTAAAGGCAAAAAACAAAAGATCAAAAGACATATCTAACATCTTGCCTAATTTTTTATAAATTAACTAAATCGAATATTATATTCTCACCAAATAATGTTTCTCGAAATACAGTCGTTTCTCCCTTATAAAGGGCTCATTTGTAATTTTTTATATTTTTTTTTAACAAGGAGCAGTCAAGAAGGGACGAAGCGATAATGAAGCAGATAGCCGATCTACAAACTCAATTAAACAGCCTCAAACAATCCTTTGTAAGTGGTTCCGAAGAAATATGCCCGTTTATATATTTAGTTTATTTTTAACTAGCCTTTTTAATACGGGAAATGATAATATTTCTTACATACATATTTTTTATTTAAGTTTAAATCAAATACAGAAGCTATTCATACTGAAATAATAGCAAAACCTCTTTCAATTTTTTTAACCTGTAGGATTTCGGGATGTAAAAAGAAAATATAACTAGTAATTATTGTTTTAATATCTTCACAATTAACAAGTCACACGATAAGAACAAGATTTCCGCTACATTACAATAGAATCAAAAAACATAGACTATAGACAAGCACAGTGGCGCCCTCAAACATTGGTGGATTGTGTTCCATTTATTTCATAACCGACTTAAAAAAAATGAGGTCTCTCAATTCGACCGTATATGACGATATACGACCGTATGTTTTTTTCATGTATAGATTATTTTAGACACTTAAACTTCCAGATATACAGATAAATAGATATAAGGAAATAGTGACAAAAGCGAATAAAAATCAAAAGAGGGTAGACACAAATTGGTACTTAGATGCTCCCAACTACCGAACAAAACACTAAAAAAATCTAACAATTGCTATGAATTGTCCAATCCAATAAAAATCTTTCGTTTTTCAGGATGAAAATGTTCTCATTAACCCTAAAACAGAAGAAAGTGTTAGTGATAAAAACGCAAAGCCAAGAAGGAAATCGTACTGCGAGCGGCCAGCACAGCCCAGCAAACGGAGCCACGACAATTGGTTAGTCTCAATACAACTGTCGCAGTCGGATTGTATAATTTACTAGCTGTTACTCGCGACTTCGTCCCCGTTGATTTGTTTTTCCATTATTTCTTCGCTCCTGTTAGTCGCAGCTTGATGTTATGTAGCCTAAAGCCTTCCTTGATAAATTGTCTATTCAATAAAAAAATAATTTTTCAATTCGAACCAGTAGTTCCTGATATTAGCGTGTTCAAACAAACAAACAAACTCTTTAACTTTATATATTAGTATAGATTATACCTTATATTACAGCAGTACCTCGTCTTTAATTAATATCTAACTATTGGTTAGGAATCTTGAACGTTTGGTGCGCTTTTGAAGGGTTCTCTTTGTAGAGCGACTTTTATTGGTATTTGTAATTGTGGAGTAGCCATCTTATTGGGCGGAGATATTCTGACGGTTTTTAATTCATCTGTATTTCCAACCGCTATCCCCAATGTATAAATGTATAGGTTAGGTGTCTCCTATAGGCACGACAGAGTATGAAAAAAAATAATCCCTCTCTTAGATAATAACAATATATAATACGCTTATTTTTGCTTTGTCTTAATAGGAAAATAGTACTTAAGTATAGCGCATTATAGTTAAGGTGTGGAGGCTAATGACGTCACAGACCAGTAGCAAACGTGCATAGCAGTGACGTCATGGGATTTTTAAATCAATGTGTCCCTTTAAGTTTTAAAGGATAATAACTAAAAAATACGTGTCTTTTATTTTTCATTAATGAATACGAGTGTCGTAAATGTTTGTTTTGGAGTCAGACTTTTACAGATTATACAATCCGACTGCGAAGAAATAACTATTTGACCATACTAATGGAAATAAAAAAGCCCCCCTTTCCAGCGAACACCTCTCGCCACAAGACGACGACTATCTCATAAGGACCAACCGTCTGAACTCCACTAAAAGTTCGCACGAGTGGTGCCGGGAGTTCGAGAGGAACGATGGCGAGTCCACAGTGGATGAGAACCGGCAGTCTATTGTTGGTTAGTACATTTTATTCTTGTTATTGATGACAATTCTGTGTTGCCATAATTGCGGCAATGTCAAGTTGTGGAAGTGTTTTTTTTAATTTATTTCTCGACTATGGGTACAATGGTAGTGCTGTGGTCGGTGGATGCCCATTGCCAAGGGTTTCCGACATGGATTGCTGAGTGCTGGGGTAGCGGAAGTCAAAGTCAAAGTAATTTTCATTCAACTAGGCTACATACATACAGTAACACTTTTGATTCGTTATGGTATTACCAAACATTTACCACCATTTAACTCCGGTTCAGAAGGCAGTTACGCCCGGGGTGGTGCCACCCTCCTACTGAAAACTATATCTCACTAGAAATGTCATTTAAATATCGCTCTTAAAACGACTTAATTCCCCATACGTGTTACAGGATCGCGAAGAAATTCTATATTCATCCAAACTAAAGACGACGACAACGATTACGAAGACTCTATCAAAAACGATGAGCTTTGCGAGTTAGATAGAATGAGAAAGCAATCTATAAGCGAGCGGATAAAAGAGATAGATGATATCGGTAAAGTTTACGTTCCAACTGAGGACAGGGTGAATAGTCTTAGTAAGGATCAACCTAATGCCGACATTTCGAGCGAGGACTTCAATTTCTCCAAAGAAAAGATCACGAGGGTCAGCGGAAAGTCGCTCACTGAATCGATGTATGAGAAAAGTGATTCTGTCTTAGAAATTAAAGTGAACGAGAGTTATCACAAGCCGGTGACGGAGTCGTTCGGAAATATCAAGGATAGTGTTACGAATATGTTGAGGAAGAATAAAGTGATGTGCTCTAAAGTGAAAGTGAATGGTGGGGGGGAGAGTGAGATGGT
>JADANM010006098.1:10150591-10162472 GCA_026213755.1 Eurema hecabe
ACCACAATCGAGAGTTTGGTATAGGAAATTATTGGGCGTCTCATCAAAATAAAGCTACTCACCAAAAATTAGCTTGATAGTAATCAATTGGAAAAATGTACCAGGGATCCCGGACTATGTCTCAAACAAAGGACTTTAAAACACTTCATGTTTGATATAAAATTTTAACTCGTCATTTCTTATTTATACTGATGCCTTTTCGTCTTTAATGTGATAGTGTTAATGATATATCTATTTTTTTTATTATAGGCGGACATTTTATCGCCACCTCATGGTGGTAAGCATGGATGAAGTGGCATATCTAACAAGATACCCATTTACTCTAGCTTTCATAAATTCTAAATTCTTTTCTAAGGTGAATGAAGACATTTGAAGCGACTTCTAGTTCGAGGTCTTTGGAGCTTTTTGGTATAAGACAGGGCGAATCATGATGTACGAATGGTGCAAATAACTGATGGTACGTTATTGTGTTTTTGTATGATGTATTGTAATTGTATGTCACTTTCACTGATGTAAGATAAGCCTTTGATAAATGTAAACACAAAAAAAAAATATTAATAAACACGGCACTTTGTTCCACTAAATATATTCCACTATATAATATACATTAAAACACAATATGTTAAAATACAACGATATGTACCAATTTTTTATTTTTTAGACATCCCATTTTCTTTCAAAGTTATTCATAAAACACTTAGGTACTAACTAAAACTCGATCCATGGACATTAGAACGAGAAGTAACTATTCAATTAACAAAGATATAACTAGAACTTTCTCTACGTGCAATTTCAACGCTGTTAAAAATATCTGCGAAGGTTGGTCCGAGGCTGACAGCTCGCAGTGATGCTTCCGACGGTTGACGACCCCGCGACAAGAAATCGCCCGTAACACAGCTCAGGGATATTTTATTGTATGATTTTTCACGTGACAGGTAGATCTTGAGACTTAATGTTTTTTTATATATTGTCGGGAATGTTCTCTTAAATAAAGAAAAGCGGGTAAGTAGTAGGGGGGTGAAATAGGCCTTCCACTGACCAAATAAAATGCAATGAAATTGCTAGAAGAGAACGACGAGTTAAACCAGCATTACTTCGCTTTATCAAAAGATCACAGACAGTTAGACGCTTTCAGCTATTTTCCGAGAAATGAATCGCGTCTTTAATCTCGAAATACATATAATAAACATAGGTGACATACGTGTAAACTACAACTTCCTTTGCATAACTAGCGATCCGATTTTGCAATTTTACAAAAGATCTCTTTTCTAAAATAAAATATACTAACTATTGCTTTCGACTCCGTCCGCGTGGACTTTCATATGAACATTGATCCCCCCCCCACCCCTCCCTTATGGGTTATAATTTGTTCAGTTAAAAAGTAGCCTATGTTTTATCTCAGGCTCTAAACCATCTGTGTACCAAATTTAATTACAATCGGTTCAGCGTTCTGGCCGTGAAAGCGTAATATTATAAAAAGTTTCAAACCCTCGCGCAACCTTTTGGGGGCTGATTAAAAAAAAAAGTAGCCTATGACCTTACCCAGGCTCTAGACTATATTTGTACCAAATAGCGTTCTAATCGGTTCAGTAGTTTTAGCGTGATGGAAAGACAGACAGACAGACAGACAGAGTTACTTTCGAATTTATAATATTAGTAAGAATAATTCATGCTGATAATTTTTTCGCAAATCACATATTATGTACAGAGCTATAGGAATAAATTTCATACACATTTTTCCAACAAATTTCACGGTGTCATTTCATACATTATTTCTACGAAAAATTCGAACTCAAGTCTCAAACCACACCGATGATGACTGTCATTTTTACAGCACATTACATAGAAACAGCTTGTAACGACTTCACACGAAGTCGTTTTATACAAATTTTCCTTATGACACTCTCTTTTAAATTTAGCGATATATCGACAATGTTTATGTAGCGGTAAGATTTTTTGCACGAGTTTAATATGAAGCCGTAATCGTAAATGTCCGAGTAATGACTTCGTAAAGTAATTGACATTTTTAAATCAAAATATTATGTCTGAGAACATATTAAAAATTCGATGTAAATGTAGTTATATTTCTGAGTATTAACATACTAAAATAGTTTTTATATCTTGTGATCTCTGGGAAAAAAGCTTTGCCTACTGTAGCTATTGTTGATACTCAGTAAGCTACTCTTCTTATGATATGAATTTTCTAATAGTTATGCAGCTACGGCACTTTACTTAAGAACCGCTTTAAGTTAACGATTAAAATGGTTTTTCTTAGTAAAACTGTCTCCACTCTCAAAGCTTTGAATAATTTAAATATCTAAAAACTTATACTTAATGCGAGTGTTTTTTTAATCTATATAATATATATAAAAGAAAGTCGTGTTAGTTACACCATTTATAACTCGATAACAGCTCAACTGATTTGGCTGAAAATTGGTAGGGATGTAGCTTAGAACCAGGAGAAGGACATAGGATACTTTTTATTCAGCTTTCAGGGGAAAAAAAATTTTATGAAAGTAAACGCGGATGGAGTCGCGGGCAACAGCTAGTATTACTTAAAAACTTTGTTAACTTAATATTGCTTACTCAAAGCTGACATCTAAATGATTTATCTAATCGATATACCTATCCGAAAGCTCGAGAGCTATAGCAAAATATTGTTTTGTAAATTAAAATTTCAAAACACATTAGTCATACTCATCAACAATTATTTTAAAACCAACTGTTTCGTGGGAGCACATTTAACGTTTGTCAATTACAATTGGCGACAAACGCGGTATATGTGACACTCGCGGAAAAGTACGGGAAAATTATCGAGATGAAAGAACCGTTTCTGTATAGAGGCTGCGATGTTGCCAATGTGTTCTTGTGAACTGACTTTGAGTTGCGGTTTAAACTTGACTTCAAATTTTGGGAACTAGTTGAAGACCTACTTTCATCTACTGAAATACATATATATACATACATCAAATATTCTTTACGTACATGCCAGCAATTATTTTAATCTATAATATAAAAATGAATCTCAAAATGTGTCGGTAAGCGCATAACTCGATAACAGCTAAACCAATTTACATAATTCTTTTTTTAGAATATTCCTAGATGTACGAGGATGCTTTTTAAGCAGTAAAAAATTGTAGTCGTATGGTACCTATAAAGTTTCTGGTAGGATTAGGATAGCGTGAACGAAGTCGCGGTGGGCCGGCTAGTGCCAAATAAGTATTCTACTTCGATTATAATAAGATATGTGTGATTACAAAATAATATGAAATGTGAGCTTTATATCAGGTGCGTTGGCTGAGAATTGATTCACAAAATGTTACCATACCGACTAAAGCCATCCGGTGTTCCTGCACGCACTCTTACAGAGATAGCGAGAGAGCATACATAAATAACAACTTCAAACATATTTTATACAATATCAATAATATTATATACCATTTAATTCAAAATATACAGACTAAAACCAACCACGTCTTTAACATGACCTACAAACAAAAAACACCCGCCCAAAAAATACTCCTTCATTTAACAATACCTAACTACTCTAATTTTTAATATTCCTAATGAATTTTAATAGCTAACTAGTGACAAACATGTTTGACAACAAACACTCCTGTCCCAGATCGAAAACAAAACGTGTTGTGTTGAGGCGTGTTCTGTCAAGAGGACAAAGATTGTCGCCGCCTACGTGCGCCGGCTGCGCTACTTCTGGGAATTGACATATATTTGCAGCGGATAGCTTTCTTTTCATAGCGGAAATTAAAAAGGCGGGTGGTTGGATAGCAATCGAAATCTAGCGATGGACATTATTAAGTAATAGTACCATATAATAATAAATATTCTTTTTACGGCTCTTGGCAACTACATATTTTGAGTGGCGAACAGGATGATGGGTGTGAACACAATAAGATGTTAGTTGAACTCTATTTAATCGATGTCAATGCTCATTATATATCGTGCTATCCGCTGACGCCAGGGCTTTTGTAAGGTAAGAAAAGGTAAAGGTAAGAAAAGCATCAAACGTGTTTGTGATAGAGACTGGGCAGGCAAATCCGCGGGGCGTATCTACTATTAACTATATTACGTGGCGCTCTTAAGCTTTGAGTCGTAGACAACGCTACGATGACAACGGATGCAAGCTACGTAAGGCTCTACGTAACCATCAATGATAACCAAGCATTAAAGATTTGACGCTTTTTTTCTGGTGCATTTTTCTCGTAAGTATAGTAAGTACGTAGCTACATTTTCTAGAAGTTTACTTTGTAACGTCTTCTTGGATTCAGAATTCTATTTATCATCCAGCAACCTCATCCTCCTCCATCCAAGACCATCAGATTGTCGACAACCTTCATACCTGCCAAATTATTACAGTACGTTTCCTTCAAAACGACTCAACTCTTAGCACGTAATAACAGTTTTTTCTCGTCGTACACGCATGATGCATCGTTGCACCAAGGATTTGGGCCTCGTCCAAACTAATTATACGCCCATAATTCCGGTCGCGACACCTCGGTACGACCATACGTCAAACACTGACGTTACAGGGTTCGATAGTTGTATTTCTTTATTGTTTCTGACGTATGTGGGAATGATTTCCGGGTTATTTGTTTCCGTATGGATAAGTTATTCACCGTCAAATATATCGTTATTCAACTAGGCCTCATAAAGTAACACTTTTGAATCGTCATGGTATTACAAAAATTTACCACCGGTTCGGAAGGCAGTTTCTACGAAAAGATGTTGTCTACTTTCGGGCGAATCATTTATATAAAATATTAAATTTCCCGCTATGAAAAGAAAAGCTATGCGGTGCAAATGAATAGGTGGCATTTTTGAGATAAAGCATGTTCCTAAATCAAAAAAAATATTCACGTTTCAATTAGAAATGTCTAGAAAAATCCATACAACAAGTCTCTTGATAAAATTACTTTACTAAAGGCATATATATGCATTTAAAATTAATCGACAACATTACGAGCATTTAATGTTAAACATTTAAACGTTACCAAAAGCTTCTGCTTTTAATAAGATATTAAGAGAAATGCGACCGATTTATTTAGGAATACGATCAAGTGTGTCGCCTGAAATTTTTGGCCAAAAATATGACCACAACAGTGGAATAAAGTGTTGACTTTATTTAGTTTGATGTACGCTGAATAAGTGGAGGCTAAAACAATTATGTGGGCTACAAGAGCTTGTTTGTGGGTTTAAAGAAATCCTTTAATATGGAGTAAACACAATAGGTTGAAAGGGACCGGCGTTATGTTATGTTATCTCATTTGATACGTCATAGCGATTCATTTCGTAAGTGAGAGCACTGAAAGCTAGCTTTTCCCTTCCTATCTTTCGTATTCCTTGGTGTAGGGACACACACATTTGCAATTTGCTGAATCGTCAATGTAGATATGTGTGTCAATATGTGTGGCAAATTGTTTAAAATAAGTCAGTTGAGGTTAAGCGTCCCTATTGTAAACTTGTGAACAATAAACAGTAAACAAAAATTTTAGTTTGGTATAATGTAAAGGATCATTTCCTTTACTTGTAAGTTTTAAGCTTTGTGGTTATCAGAGGTTATTAGTATCAGGCGAACCTCCTGTCCATAGAAAAGATGAAGATGAATAGAATGGCTTCCAATATACTTATTCAGTTATAAATCATTCGATAATGTTAAAAAAACGTTCATTGCGTTTGTAAAATTACGTTACTTTTTTATATTTTTTTTTACCTATGGAAAACCATATTAATTCTGCATGTTGAAATTTAGTCAAATAGTATTAGGTAACAAAAAATATTATCACGATTTTGTTGAAACCGCAAAACAGAGATTTTTTTATATTAAAGACGTAAAATACAGCAGTCGCGACATTCTCTACTATCGTTGAACCAACAGCTGAACTTTCACTAAGCCACTTTAGCGGTTCAAAATAAACCTATGAGGCAACAACAGTAACTCCCGAACAAATCTCGTCCAGACTAAACAAAAGGTCAGTAAGTTACAAAATATAATAATTTTCAGCGGGAATATTATTAGCTAACTAGTTCAAGGTCCGGTTCGGAATTCGAGCTTCTCGGAAACCGGCTAAATGTAACCCAACTGTTATTATTTGTGCAACTCGATGGAAAAACCACATTTTGTAAACCTAAACATTTAGAAATTGGAGTTTTTGAAAGAAAACGAAAGGTTTTGAAATGTTTTGAAACTAGATTCTTGATTGCATTGATATAAGTATCGCTACTAAAATATATGTTTGCGATGACCGTAATTTTTTTTTTACCTTTAAAATAATGGGATAGAAGAGGATTTGTGACAAAAAGACTCAAAGATTGAATAAAGTAGGGCGGGGTAACGGAAAAATAAACACAGCACAATACAGCGTTTTAAACAAACGTTCTCAATTGTACAGCGAATTCAGTTTGATATGAAATTGCAACGCGTACCATACTGCGTTTGTTTTTATATTTACTCAATCTGACACCAGCTGGCAACAAATGCAAATGATATTTTGGAAACAGGTGCGCGTGTGGATTTAAGGATTTGCAACAATGTGCGTTATTGGTAATTCGATGTATTAAAACACGGTGCTTAAACCAAAGTTTTGAATATTGGCAACGGCATTCATCTAACTAGTATACTGAAAAGAGTATAAGATTTAAGCAGGATTAAATATGTAAAAGTTGAGGATTTAAGAAAACACGAGGGTTCATGTCGCGAAAGAGTCTGCGAAGGTGCTCGTAACACATACCCGCGGAGTAAGACGGAATACAATAGAATTAAGGCCGGTAGAAGACCGACATAATCCACGATCCTCTCCTACAGGCCTACAGGATTTCCCCACTTTTAAAACAGGACGTGAAAGTTTATTTATAATTATTTAAAATAATATAATAAAACTAAGTTTTTTTTTATAAAATAAGACGTTTATATTGCAATTTATAGCAATTAAAAGGTTCCGTCAAACTAACCTTCAAAGGTGGGAAAGTGTAAGGGAAAGTCTTATACCGTAGGCAAAACTAGACACCGGAGGAAAGTTCTGTTAGGTATATGTGTAGCCCGCTTAAACATAAAAACCATAAAAAAGTAACAAGAAACGCTTCATCAATAACTCCAATTAGGTACACCTTTTAAAAAACGGTCAAATAAATTTTACGGCTTGCAAAGTGAATTCTTGAGCATGGAGTCGTTAAATCGTGACCAATCTAAACAAAGCAACCACGAGAACGCGCTGGAAATATATCATGTGCTATTATTTTGGTGCTTCCCACGTGATGTGGGAATGAGTAGGCGAGTGATTTACCTGCGCGTAATGTTCTTAACAAAAGATATGCTATTCCAGCTTCAGTACGTTCAGAGAATTTACTTTTGTCTTAGCCCAATTGTTTTGTAACCGCACATGTATGTGCAATTGGTATACAATCAAAAAATTCATGAAATCAAAATTTCTACATCCATGAAAATAGAATTTCCAAATTGCAGAGCAACTAATCGAGATGTCGCATTTCGTTTTCCAAAAATCTATATACGTTTATAATATTTATGTACGTAAATGATAATCAGGATTCGCAATTTCATTTTATAAATGTGAATCTTTGTCATGAACATAAAGGCATGACTCCAAAAAATTAGGCTGTAAACTGGAACTTTGAAAAATATTCGACCCGATTAACCCATTTAGATGATAAGTGGCTCGTATTCGGTGAAATTCTGTGTTTACGATGTAAAACAATAAAAATGGCCGTAGCACAAATAAATCTGGGAAAACATCCCGCCCGCTTTATTGATCGACTCGCATTTATGCCACTTAATAAAACCTGAACATTTTATAACTGTGGTATTCCCATTTATTATTTTTATGTTAGCAGATATGACGTTTCTAGTACGGGCGGCTTCTTTCTTAGATTCTTTATATTTTATATTCATGATAAATCAAACAAATTGTATATTTATGAAATTATGTCCCGTGACTAATTCTCTGACAGTTATATGCGGATGCTTAGAGGGTGATGCATAACTTTTATAGATGAACCTTTGGCGAAGAACTTTAGATATATATTGATACTTATTATAAGTTTATTGACCCCTTTATAATACTATTGTAATGCTATGATACATAAACAGAAACAGGCACATGGAAAAAGGATTAACTTTCAGCAACCTTGGAAGGGGGTACAAAAGTCGAACCTTTCAAAAAGGAAAAGCTATGCCGTATTCTGAAGTAGGCAGGCTCAGGCTCAGTGAGATCACCGCAGGCATTTGTTTTCTTTTTCACTCTCCGTTATTTCATCTTCGATCATCACTTTTGTCACAAATGCTTTCTTTTCTTCTATTTTAAGACTTTCGACTGACAGAAGGAGATCGTTTAAAGTCAAGCGATCCTCCTGCGCAATTTCCGGCCATTTCAAAAGAAAAAACCTAAAAATTCAAGTCTTAGTTAGATAATCCCAAACGCAATTCCGCCTACGATGCAACGTTGAACGGTGGAATCAAACAAAACAGATTTAGCACCGCCTGTCAATCACGGAGACGTATTGTCAAACGTGTCGTGGTCAGCTGTCAAGGTGGCTGGGCAATTATAGGCCTAATTACGTACTCGTAGACGTGCAATTAGTGTAATGGAAGAATTGGTTGGACAGACGGAAATATGTTGTGCAGAAATAGATGAAGCGTTCAGACGCTCGCGAAGTGGCGTTAGTATATTGGTAGCCGATATAAGATAATCAGTATTCAAATATGATTGTATTATCGATAAGAATAGTATGTTTTTGTAATAACTACTTTTTACACTGATAATTTTGAAGCTAATAGATTAGATGTATGTGTAAAGATGATCATTTATAGTGATCCAAAAATACTGAACGAGAAATTGTATGGCTTATTTTTGATATTATGTTTATTAAGATGAGAGCATATTAAAGATTTATTCTAAAATATGCCTGCAACATCGTAATATACGTCAGATCGTGCTTTACGCTAGTAAACTATTTTTTTTTAAATATCTAAATAGTTATGTTTTGACATTTTAATAGAGTGTAATAACTATGGCTTATCTATGCTAATATTAATTTGTGTGTTTGTTAAATTGTAATGGATAATCTCGGGATCTTTTGAACCGATTTAAAAAATTCTTTCACCAATAGAAAGCCACATTATTGCTGAGTGTCATAGGCTATATAAAAAACACGAAAAAGATAATTAACATTACGCTCAACGATGTGGGCATGGGTCAGCTAGACTATTATAAATGAATATCTTGAAATAATAACTTAGTATCTTTTGTCTTCTTAAAGTTCTTAGTTACCTGCTTGTAATAAATATTTTATTATTAACAGCCTATAACGCCATCTATTGCAATTTCATTAAAGCTCTTATCCTATAACAAACTAAACTAATGGTTTGAGTCTAAAATCAAAATCTCTTTCATCTTCCACACTATCGCACCAGATGTCGTTGTTCTAAACACATTTAGCTTACACCGATCGCTAGATGGCGCTTATTCGAAACTAAAGACCCTATAAATAGACAAGTAAATAGCTGAGACGAAAACAGATTTAGATAATGATTTGGCAATCAGAGAACATTGAACGCATGAAGAAATATAAATGGAATAGCACGAGCAACAAAATGTTTATGGTCCGCTGAGGGATTTATTAATACCGACATAATGTTTGATAGTTTCTTATTGATCTAATTGATCTCTTATGTATCATTGTGATGCTTTCAATGACTATTAATTATCCAAGAACTATTTTTTTTGTATGCATTAATTTTAAAGTTATCTTAACAAGCCTTACCCCAAGACTTAATCTTACTTGTATATTAAAGTAATAATATCCGCCATCAAGGTATAACTATACTATTTTACAACAACATATTGAGCGGAACTAAAGATTTCAATATATTTTACCTATAAACATATTAATGGCTGAGTATCTTAACAAAAGATTTTTTATTCTTCAGTTTTACGGCTCTAGTAAACACTGAGAACGATCGTTTTAATAATGGTTTTATGTTCTTATTTACGATTATTTAAGTATTTGGTTTCGTTAAAGGGGAAAGCAAGGGCAGACAGAAGCTCCACATATTTTCCTGACCTTTCTTGTTAAATATACATACAAGAAATGGCTAAATAAAAGTTGTGAATCACCAAATTATTAAACCCGTTTAAATATTTTTTAATTATTAAACTTTAAAGGTATGTTATTAAAAAAGATTATTGATTGATTATGAAATCCACAAAATGAAGCATTAACATGAATTAAATGACTTTAGGTATTTATGTTGACGGGCAACAAGCGGAAGCACCAAAAGCGCAATTTTCGTTCCCACCACCCTTTATACCGACCATTTTCCCTTTTTCGTAGAGTACCCAGGTTTGTAGATGGGTCTACAGGTGGATGCGGATACCATCATGTAAACCTATTCAGTTGCCCGCCATAGTACGGTATGGTACTGTATAGCATGTTATACTGTAGTGCATATACTGTAGTATACTCACTTCCATGATGAGCCTGAGGGTCCTCGCCCTGGCCCGGCGCTCGCTGAGTCGGCGGCGCGCGCGCACCAGCCCCACCACACTCTCCCGGCTCAACCGCTCGCCGAACTCTGAACCATATTGCACTCGTCACTTGGGGTCTCAGGGGTTTGTCAGGTGACAGGAATGGTAGGATAGGAGAAGCATCACTTGGGCTCACGGATCAAGCTCAAAAAGGGTCTTCAGATAGTCAGGGACGGGCCTCAGGGTTATAGCAGGCAAGTTAAGGAAATACTAAAGGAATGATGGAGGAGAATGAAACGATTCGAGTGGGTCAAGGTTTGCAGTGTTAGAAGGTAAAGAAAATTGCAAATGGCTTGGAAGACATATGAACGGTTATCATAAGTTATCATGGGTTAAACAAACGAGAAAAATGACCAACTAGTTCAAGATCAAGTTTCTGGATAACTATATTATTTAAGAGTTAATTGTTTAATAATAGTCGTAAAAAGCGATATTATGTAGATGGTATTGAACACTATGATAGTTTTAAAACGTTATACTTGAAAGACAATAGATAGCATACATAGGCTTATTATACATAAAATGTGCTTTAGGGGCTAATTTGGATATAGCTCTGTTCCGATTATATTCTTAAAGAAATGATTGAAAATTAGTCAGGATAAACGTTTTAATTAAAATCGATAAGAACATAATCGAAATGCAGTGGAAACCACAACAGAAAGAACACACTAAAAAGGCTTCGGGAAAGGTAAAGGATGTGTGTATTGCAGTAAGTATAAAACACAGTACAGTGTAAGCGTCTAACTACAACATCATCGACGACATCGCATTTTTCAAATTATTTTAAATTTAAAAGGCTTTTAAAATATTATAAATTAAATAAGTCTAACTACTAAAGCGTTTACTTGTGTGTGTAATGTTATTGTATGTGTTAAGTGTAAAGTATTTAGTTAATTGCCTCTACTTTATAATACGTAGTTTGAAGTTTTTTTTAAGTTGCTAAAGCGGGTACATTTTAGTACTATATATTTTTTGTCTCGTTTGGGAAAAGATACATAAAGATGTCATTTCTTTCGCGTGCATGGTAAAAGCATAAATATTATCCTCTAGCGCTCTTGTAAGTCAGTTTTTTGGATAGATACTTTATTTTATCCGTGGGATCGCAATTGAATTAAGGGAACACGAATTCTAGGACCTCATTTGATTATTTTGTGGAAAACTGCACAAGTTTTAGTCCTATGAATTAGATATAAATAAAATTGGAAGCAAAATTATATGCCTACAAGCACATTGAATCTACTGGATTTAATAGCTCTACTAAGCATTCAATTATATTAGACACAGCTTTAAATTTGCATAGGGTTTAATTATTCCAGCTAATCTAA
>JADANM010006098.1:10167569-10186198 GCA_026213755.1 Eurema hecabe
AAACGGTTCAAGATACAAAAATAATATGTATGAAAGAATTATTCCTCATTAAATTATCTAAAAAAAGTCCGCGACAGTATATGTCTATCTTCTAAGATTGACTCACTATAACATAATAATAGAAATAGATGCGACGGGGACGAAGTCGCGAGCAACAGCTAATATAAAATAAAAATGCCGACCCTATCCGATATTATCCGACACTTTTATTCCGGATTCGGTAACGGTTACGGATATTTTTTATTAACGGATATCCGATAGTTTCGGTTACGGTAACGGAGCTTCCTAACATCCCTAGTTAGTAGGCAAAATATTTTGGAATCTTTAGTTCCGCTGAATACGCTGTTCTAAGATAGTGTAGTTATATCTCGATCATATAATTTACGTATAATTTAAGCGTGTAAAACCAGGCACAGTTATATACTTATATACATATGGCGGATACTAGGCAGATGGAGCCATGGGGTATGGCTAGTTAAATAACTAAAAATTAATGCATACAAAAAAATTGTCTCTTAATCGTCACTGAAAGCATCACACTGATACATTTGAAATCAATTAGATCAATAAGAAACCATCAAACATCATGTCGGTATTAATAAATCCCTCAGCGGACCATAAACATTTTGTTGCTCGTGCTATTCCATTTATATTTCTTCATGCGTTCAATGTTCTCTGATTGCCAAATCATTATCTAAATCTGTTTTCGTCTCAGCTATTTACTTGTCTAATTATAGGGACTTTAGTTTTCGAATAAGCGCCATCTAGCGATCGGTGTAAGCTAAATGTGTTTAGAACAACGACATCTGGTGAGTTAGTATGGAAGATGAAAGAGATTTTGATTATAGACTCAAACCATTAGTTTAGTATGTTATAATACGAGAGCTTTAATAAAATAGCAATAGATGGCGTTATAAGCTCTTAATAATAAAATATTTATTACAAGCAGGTAACTAAGAACTTTAAGAAGACAAAAGATACTAAGTCATTATTTCAAAATATAATTTAAAATAGACTAGCTGAGCCATGCCCACTTCGTTGGGCATAATGTTAAGTATCTTTTTCGGGTTTTTTATATAGCCTATGACACTCAGCAATAATGTGGCTTTCTATTGGTGAAATAATTTTTTAAATCGGTTCAAAAGATCCCAAGATTACCCATTACTATTTAACAAACACAAACTTACTTCTTTATAATATTAGTATAGATAAGCCATTAATCAATAGGTAATATTTGTTACCCTCCATTAAAATGCCATAGCATAACTATTTAGAAACTTAAAAAAAATAGTTTTTCAATACTATCGTAAAGGACGATCTGACGTATACTACAATGTTGCAGGCATATTTTTTAATGAATCTTTAACATGCTGTCATATCAATAAAATTAACATTCGAAATAAGCCATACAATTTCTGGTCGAATATATGATCATCTTTACACATACAAACTCTCAAATCAAAAAGTAGTTGTAACAAATAATAACGATTCGTACCGCTGATACAATCAAATTTGAATACTGATTAAATTATCTAATATCGGCTACCAATATACTAACGCCACTTCGCCAGCGTCTGAACGCTTCATCTATTTCTGCACAACTTATTTCCGTCTGTCCAACCGATTCTTCCATTACACTAATTGCACGTCTACGAGTACGTAATTAGGCCTATAATTGCTCAGCCACCTTGACAGCTGACCACGACACGTTTGACAATACGTCTCCGTGATTGACAGGCGGTGCTAAATCTGTTTTGTTTGATTCCACCGTTCAACGTTGCATCGTAGGCGGAATTGCGCTTGGGATTATCTAACTAAGACTTGAATTTTGAAGGTTTTTTCTTTTGTGGTGGCCGGAAATTGCGCAGGAGTATCGCTTGACGTCGATCTCCTTCTGTCACTAATAGTCGAAAGTCTTAAAATAGGAGAAAAGAAAGCATTTGTGACGAACTCTCACTTACCAAACAAAACGCAAATGACATCGCTGATAAGCTGCTATTACTTGACACTAGGTTTTTATGCGACGGTAGTACTGTCGTGGGTGAGCCTACCTACTTAAGCATACGGCATAGCTTCTCCTTTTTGGAAGGTTCGACTTTTTTACCCACTTTCAAGGATGCTGAATGTTTATTCGTTTTCAAGTGTGTCATAGCATCCCAATAATTACAAAGAGGTCAATAAACTTTTAATAAGTAGGTATTAGTATATATCAAGTTTCTAAAGTTCTTTGCCAAAGGTTCATCTATAAAAGTTATGCATCACTCGCTAAGCATCCGCTTATAACTGTTAGAGAATTAGTCACGTCATAATTTCATAAATATACAATTTGTCTGATTTGTCATGAATATAAAATATAAAGAAACTAAGAAAGAAGCCGCCTGTACTAGAAACGTCATATCTGCTAAACATAAAAATAATAAATGGGAATACCACAGTTATAAAATGTTCAGGTTTTATTAAGTGGCATAAATGCGAGTCGATCAATAAAGCGGACGGGAGATGTTTTCCCAGATTTATTTGTGCTACGGCCATTTTTATTGTTTTACATCGTAAACACAGAATTTCACTGAATACGAGCCACTTATCATCTAAATGGGTTAATCGGGTCGAATATTTTTCAAAGTTCCAGTTTACGGCCTAATTTTTTGGAGTCATGCCTTTATGTTCACGACAAAGATTCACATTTATAAAATGAAATTGCGAATCATTATTATCGTTTACCTACATAAATATTTTAACCCTACATAGATTTTGGAAAACGAATTGCGACATCTTTTTATTAGATTAGCAATTAGCTGCTCTGCAATTTGGAAATTCTATTGTCATGGATGTAGAAATTTTGATTTTAAGAATTTTTTGATATCAATGGTGCAAGGAAATACATGTGCGGTTACAAAACAATTGGGCTAAGACAAAAGTAAATTCTCTGAACGCAATGAAGCTGGAATAGCATATCTTTTCTTAAGAACATTACGCGCAGGTAAATCACTCGCCTACTCGTTCCCACCTCACGTGGGAAGCACCAAAATAATAGCACATGATATATTTCCAGCGCGTTCTCGTGGTTGCTTTGTTTAGATTGGTCACGATTTAACGACTCCATGCTCAAGAATTCACTTTGCAAGCCGTAAAATTTATTTGACCGTTTTTTAAAAGGTGTACCTAGTTGGAGTTATTGATGAAGCGTTTCTTGTTACTTTTTATGGTTTTTATGTTTGAGTAGGTGTTGCACACATACATACCTAACAGAACTTAGCTCCGGTGTCTAGTTTTGCCTGCGGTATGACTTTCCCACCTTTGAAGGTTACTTTGACGAAACCCTTTAATTTCTATATATTGCAATATAAACGTCTTATTTTATAAAAAAACTAGCTGTTGCCCGCGACTCCGTCCGCGTTTACTTTCATAAAAAAATATTCCCCTGGAAACTGGATAAAAAGTCCTATGTCCTTCTCCTGGTTCTAAACTACCTCCCTGCCAATTTTCAGCTAAATCGGTTCAGCCGTTCTTGAGTTATAAGTGAAGTAACTAATACGACTTTCTTTTATTAAACTAGGTTTAATATACGTGTCTACAGTACCATAAATAAACTTTCACGTCCTGTTTTTAAAAGTGGGGAAATGGTCTTCTCACTCCAGCTCTCTAACTCTCTTCTTACTCCAGCGGGTAGGTGTTACGAGCACCTTCGCAGACTCTTTCGCGACATAAACCCTCATGTTCTTCTTAAATCCTCAACTTATACATATTTAATCCTGCTTAAATCTTATACTCTTTTCAGTATACCAGTTAGATGAATGCCGTTGCCAATATTCAAAACTTTGGTTTAAGCACCGTGTTTTAATACATCGAATTACTAATAACGCACATTGTTGCAAATCCTTAAATCCACACGCGCACCTGTTTCCACAATATCATTTGCATTTGTTGCCAGCTGGTGTCAGATTGAGTAACCATAATAACAAACGCAGTATGGCACGCGTTGCAATTTCATATCAAACTGAATTTACTTTTCAGTTATAATTAGGAACGTTTGAACTGTTGTTTTAAACGCTCCCAACCGTATATACCAAAAGAATTTATTAAATGTTTTTCATTGCCTCCCCCGCCCTCTTTTATTCTACCTCTAAGTCCCTTTTGTCACAAATCCCCCATTTTAAAGCTCAGCAGAATTTTTTAAGATCATCACAAACAGATATTATAGTAGCTCTATGCAATCAAGAATCTAATTTCAAAACCTTTCATACTTCAATTTCTAAATGTTTAGGTTTGCAAGATGTGGTTTTTCCGTCGAGTTGCACAAATAATAACAGTTGGGTTACATTTAGCCGGTTTCCGAGAAGCTCGAATTCCGAACCGGACCTTGAACTAGTTAGCTAATAATATTCCCGCTGAAAATTATTATATTTTGTAACTTACTGACCTTTTGTTTAGTCTGGATGAGATTTGTTCGGGAGTTACTGTTGTTGCCTCATAGGTTTATTTTGAACCGCTAAAGTGGCTTAGTGAAAGTTCAGCTGTAGGTTCAACGATAGTAGAGAATGTCGCGACTGCTGTATTTTACGTCTTTAATATAAAAAAATCTCTGTTTTGCGGTTTCAACAAAATCGTGATAATATTTTTTGTCACCTAATACTATTTGACTAACTTACAATATGCAGAATTAATATGGTTTTCCATAGCTAAAAAAAAATATAAAAAAGTAACGTAATTTTACAAACGCAATGATCGTTTTTTTAACATTATCGAATGATTTATAACTGAATAAATATATTGGAAGCCATTCTATTCATCTACATCTTTTCTATGGACAGGAGGTTCGCCTAATAGTAACGACCTCCGATAACCGCAAAGCTTAAAACTTACAAGTAAAGGAAATGATCCTTTACATTATACCAAACTAAAATTTTTGTTTACTGTTTATTGTTCACAAGTTTACAATAATTTTATACAATTTGCCGGGACACACATATCTACATTGACGATTCAGCGAATTGCAAATGTGTGTGTCCCTACACCAAGGAATACGAAAGATAGGAAGGAAGGATTTCTTTAAACCCACGAACAAGCTCTTGTAGCCCACATAATTGTTTTAGCCTCCACTTATTCAGCGTACATCAAACTAAATAAAGTCAACACTTTATACCACCGTCGTGGTCATATTTTTGGCCAAAAATTTCAGGCGACACACTTGATCGTATTCCTAAATAAATCGGTCGCATTTCTCTTAATATCTTATTAAAAGCAGAAGCTTTTGGTAACGTTTAAATGTATTAACATAAAATGCGTGTTGTTGTCGATGAATTTTAATTGAATGCAAATGCCTTTAGCAAAGTCATTTTATTGAGAGAATAGTTGTTTGGGTTTTTTGGACGTTTCTAATTTAAACGTGAAGTTCGTTTTGATTCGTTTTGACATGCTTTATCTCAAAAATGCCACCTATTTATGTGCACCGGATAGATTTTCTTTTCATAGCGGGAAATTTAATACTTGATTTAGATAAAGGAACCATTGATTCGCCCGAAAACAGACATCTTTTTGTAGAAACTGCCTTCCGAACCGGTGGTAAATGTTTTGTAATACCATGACGATCCAAGTGTTCCTATATGTGGCCTAGTTGAATAACGATATATTTGACGGTGAATAACTTATCCATACGGAAACAAATAACTCGGAAATCATTCCCAAATACGTCAGAAACAATGAAGAAGTACAACTATCGAACCCTGTAACGTCAGTGTTTGACGTATGGTCGTACCGAACTGTCGCGACCGGAATTATGGGCGTATAATTAGTTTGGACGAGGCCCAAATCCTTGGTGCAACGATGCATCATGCGTGTACGACGAGAAAAAACAGTTATTACGTGCTAAGAGTTGAGTCGTTTTGAAGGAAACTTACTGTAATAATTTGGCAGGTATGAAGATTGTCGACAATCTGATGGTCTTGGATGGAGTTGGATGAGGCTGCTGGATGATAAATAGAATTCTGAAACCAAGAAGACGTTACAAAGTAAACTTCTAGAAAATGTAGCTACTTACTTACTATACTTACGAGAAAAAAGCATCAAATCTTTAATGCTTTGTTATCATTGATGGTTACGTCTACGTAACCAAGTAAAGCTCTAGCCTTACGTAGCTTGCATCCGTTGTGATCGTAGCGCTGTCTACGACTCGAAGTTTAAAAGCGCTACGGAATATAGTTGTATTACCTGATGTTTGATCTTTTCTTACCTTTGTGCATAGAAAATGAATATTTATTATTATTAGGTACTATTATTTAATAATGTCTAATAATGGCAGACTTCGATTGCTAACCACCCACCTTTTTAATTTTTCGCTATGAAAAGAATATAATATAAGCTATCCGGTACAAATATATGTCAATTCCCAGAAGCAGCGCAGCCGGCGCACGTAGGCGGCGACAATCTTTGTCCTCTTGACAGAACACGCCTCAACACAACACGTTTTGTTTTCGATCTGGGACAGGAGTGTTTGTTGTCAAACATGTTTGTCACTAGTTAGCTATTAAAATTCATTAGGAATATTAAAAATTAGAGTAGGTAGGTATTGTTAAATGAAAGATAATTTTTGGTGGGTGTATTTTGTTTGTAGGTTAAGTAAAAGACGTGGTTGATTTTAGTATGTATAATGTATATGTTATAGTATATAATGTTATTGATATTGTATATGTTTGAAGTTGTTATTAATCTATGCTGTCTCGCTATCCCTGTAAGAGTGCGTGCAGGTACAACGATTGGCTTTAGTCGGTATGGCAACATTTTGTTAATATCCAACTCAGCCACCGTATCTGACATTTCATATTATTTTGTAATCACACATATCTTATTATAATCGAAGTAGAATACTTATTTGGCACTAGCCGGCCCACCGCGACTTCGTTCACGCTATCCTAATCCTACCAGAAACTTTATACGTACCATACGACTACAATTTTTTACAATCCTCGTACATCTAGGAATATTCTAAAAAAAGAATTATGTAAATTGGTTTAGCTGTTATCGAGTTATACGCTTACCAACACATTTTGAGATTCATTTTTATATTATAGATTAATATAATTGCTGGCATGTAAATACGTAAAGAATATTTGATGTATGTATATATATGTATTTCATTATATGTATGTATTTCAGTAGATGAATGTAGGTCTTCAACTAGTTCCCAAAATTTGAAGTCAAGTTTAAACCGCAACTCAAAGTCAGTTTACAAGATCACATTGGCAACAACGCAGCCTCTATACAGAAACGGTTCTTTCATCTCGATAATTTTTCCCGTACTTTTCCGCGAGTGTCACACATACCGCGTTTGTCGCCAATTGTAATTGACAAACGTTAAAAGTGCTCCCACGAAACAGTTGGGTTTAAAATAATTGTTGATGAGTATGACGAATGTGTTTTAAAAATTTAATTTACAAAACAATATTTGGATATAGCTCTCGAGTTTTTGGTTAGGTATATCGGTAAGATATATTATTTGAGTTAGATTTCAGCTCTGAGC
Organism: Eurema hecabe; assembly: GCA_026213755.1. Classification (NCBI taxonomy): domain Eukaryota; kingdom Metazoa; phylum Arthropoda; class Insecta; order Lepidoptera; family Pieridae; genus Terias; species Terias hecabe. The sequence continues at coordinate 10,175,086 of JADANM010006098.1, forward strand.
TAGCGATATTAAGCAGGGTTAATAAAGAAAAGTTTTTGAGTAATATTAAAAAAAAAAACACTCGCATTAAGTATAAGCTTTTAGATTATTCAAAGGTTGAGAGTGGAGACAGTTTTATTAAGAAAAATCATTTTAATTGTCACTTAAAGCGGTTCTTAAGTAAAGAGCTGCATAACTATTAGAAAATTCATATCATAAGAAGAGTATCTTACTGAGTATCAACAATAGCTACAGTAGGCAAAGCTTATTTCCCAGAGATCACAAGATATAAAAACTATTTTAGTATGTTAATACACAGATATATAACTACATTTACATCCAATTTTTTATATGTTCTCAGACATAATATTTTGATTTAAAAATGTCAATTACTTTACGAAGTCATTACTCGGACATTTACGATTACGACTTCATATTAAACTCGTGCAAAAAATCTTGCCGCCATATAAACATTGTCGATATATCGCTAAATTTAAAAGAGAGAGAGTCATAAGGAAAATTTGTATAAAACGACTTCGTGTGAAGTCGTTACAAGCTGTTTCTATGTAATGTGCTGTAAAAATGACAGTCATCATCGGTGTAGTTTGAGACTTGAGTTCGAATTTTTCGTAGAAATAATGTGTGAAATGACACCGTGAAATTTGTTGGAAAATGTATATGAAATTCATTCCTATAAATCTGTGCATAATATATGATTTGCGAAAAACTTATCAGCATGAATTATCCATACCAATATTATAAATGCGAGAGTAACTCTGTCTGTCTGTCTGTCTTTTCATCACGCTAAAACTACTGAACCGATTAGAACGAAATTTGGTACAAATATAGTCTAGAGCCTGGGGAAGGACATAGGCTACTTTTTTTTAAATCAACCCCCAAAAGGTTGCGCGAGGGGTTGAAACTTTTTATAATATTACGCTTTCACGGCCAGACCACTGCACCGATTGTAATGAAATTTGGTACACAGATGGTCTGGGGTTATAAGGGGGAAGGGAGGGGGGTCAAAGTTCATATGAAAGTCCACGCGGACGGAGTCGCGGGCAACAGTTAGTATTTTTTATTTAAGAGAAGAGATCTTTTGTAATGTTGCAAGATCGGATCGCTAGTTATGCAAAGGAAGTTGTAGTTTACACGTATGTCACCTATGTTTATTATATTTCGAGATTAAAGACGCGATTCATTTCTCGGAAAATAGCTGAAAGCGTCTAACTGTCTGTGATCTTTTGATAGAGCGAAGTAATGCTGGCTTAAGTCGTCGTTCTCGTCTAGCAATTTCATTGCATTTTATTTGGTCAGTGGAAGGCCTATTTTACCCTCCCACTACTTACCCGCTATCCTATATTTCTTTTGTCAACAATCTTTTCCCTTTTCCACATTTTAAAAGTAGGCAAAACACTCAAATAGCTCTTAGCTTTGTGATTATCTATGGGTGGACATATACCATCAGGTACATATACCACCCCTCCTACAAAAAAGGGAACATTCCCGACAATATATAAAAATAAATTGAGTCTCAAGATCTACCTGTCATGTGAAAAATCATATAATAAAATACCCCTGAGCTGTGTTACGGGCGATTTCTTGTCGCGGGGTCGTCAACCGTCGGAAGCATCACTGCGAGCTGTCAGCCTCGGACCAACCTTCGCGGATATTTTTAACAGCGTTGAAATTGCACGTAGAGAAAGTTCTAGTTATATCTTTGTTAATTGAATGGTAATAACTCGTTTTAATATCTATGGTTCGATTGAGATTTTGATGAGTAAGTGTTATGTATGAATGACGAAATTTCTACATTTCTTTGTATGGTAATGTGTCCATCTATTTGAAAATTTTAACCCAGACAAAAAATCGTACAGTTGTAATATTTATTAAAGAGTTCTCATACAATAATTTTTATATTGATTTTCATCATTATACAGGCTAAAAATTTGTAAAAACAGAATACTTTACGTAATAGCCATAGTACTATCCATTTGCACAGAAAGATTCGCTTCACCTTACATCGAAAAGCTCCAAGGACTATAACTCGCTTCCAGTGTGAGCCTTTGAAAAGAATTTAAAACTTATCAAAGCTTGGGTAAATGGGCAACTAGTAAGATATGTCACTCCGTAGACCGCATCTTTGCGTAGCATCAGGTGGGGTCGCGGTCAAATGTCTCCCTATAACCTATAAAATAATATAATATGATTATTATTATCACATTAGCGAGTATGTTAAAAGTAAACGCTGTTTAAAAATTCGCTTTTTTTCCAACCATTCTTAAAACTAAAAGGCATAGTGATGCCTTATTTGCCTATAGTGATAAATGAGAAATGACGGGCTAAAATTGTATATCAAACGTGAAGTCCTTTAAAGTCCTTTGTTTCAGAAAATATGATTTTCATAATTAAATTTTTTGAAACTCAATTCGAGTTCCTGTATCTCATTAACACGCTGTTTCATTGCTGCGACAAAGAGTTGAGGAAGTGAAGTGATTATTTATGAGTTTATTTATCCAAAGTCTTGTTTGTAAATCTTTGTTTTGGGAAATTAAGTGAACGTTCGCTAACAATGCTGAATAATTTGCGAATTATTATTTTTGAAATAATATATTATATTGTACGGTCTGTTAAAGGAAATTCGTGTTAATTATAAATACGATTTTAATTTTTTGCATGTGAGCTTTTTTATTTAAGGGAAAAAAGGGCTCACTAATCAAACTGTCACTCTAAAGTTACAGCGTATATTTCTGGACTTCACTCAGTATAAATGTTATGTATTTTAACCTGCGTCAGTTGAATCACTTATGTTTTTCCATGCAACCGTGTTATTCGTAAATACACGCCGTTCTATATGGTTATAAATAGCGACTAACCGGAACAAATATACGGCACACCGTCTGCCTCCGCAAAGGTGAAAATGATCTGAAGAGCTCGCAGGAGCGCCGTCGCTTGCCAGTCGCCTCCCAGCTCCAACCGAACGCACACGCTAAACGCGCTCGCGAAATATTATTAAAATACATCGCGATTGTTTGAAAACTTTACTCAGCTGTACTCAGCCGGTGGATTTCGTCGTAAACAAATACAAATAATATGCGGACTTGAATAAACAAACATGTCCTTCTGTAGAATCACCGGCAGGAGCCGAGGGCTGCCTAAACCGAATTACTTCCCGCTTCTTGCACCGATATCACCGGCGGACGCCAAACGATGCTGCCGAATCACTGGAAAATCCTACGGCCTGCCCTCGCATCATTACATTCCAGTACTTTTAACCGCAAGATCCGGCAAAACTAAATGTAAAATTACAAACGTCTCTGGCGAACTCGGACCGCATCACTATTCACCTGAAATAAATTATGGAAACAGGAAACACGAATTGTTACCGGACTATAGATATATTTTCCCCGTTCTGGACGGTTCTACGGATGCACAAAAAGCACTGATAGAGATGTTGGCTATGAAACAAGTGACTGAGGATAAGAAATATGTGTACACAGTTGATGAGAGAAGGTGTAGTTTAGTTTTTTCTGCTCGAATGGAAGCTGCAGTGCGCGATGGTGATGTTAGAGACGTTATGCTCGCTAAGGATTCTGATACGGTTTTAATTAAAACAAAACAAGGACGAAGTGTTTCTATGGATTTCAAAGATTTCACTGAGGACGTCGAAATGTTTGAAGGCGAAGGACCGAACGCTGACGTTTTGAAACAAAGAGAAATGGAGGAATTAGAAGAAAAGAAAAAGAAGAGAAAACGTGCCGCAGGGTTATCTTCTATGAAGAAAATATTTGAAAATAAAGAAAAATTGGCGGAAGTTCAAGAAATCGAAGAGGAAAAACAGCGCCAAGAACGATTGGCAAAGAAAGCGAAATTAGAAGTGCGACAAGAAAAACATGATCTCAAAAGCTTTACGTATAGTAATTTTGATTTGGAGCATATGCGTTCTAAGTCTAGTATTATTATGTGCAGCGGTGATTGGAAGGACCAAGTGCATCCATTGATTGAATCATGGGATTGGGACTTAATAGAACAAAATAACAGTGATAAGGACTTTACAACAAAAGTCACAACGCTACCAACTCCTGTAAAAATAACACCGTACCATTGCGAGGCCGAAATTTTAACTGTTGACAATAATATCGGTGATTCAATACTACCACTTGAAAATGTACCCTGTGTTAATCCTTTGAAGCCGGTATCAACGCGACCATCTGAAGAAATTTTAAATGCTGTGAAACAAATTACAAATGAAAGATTAAATGACACGTCGAATATTACAGAAAAAATGTTACAAACAAATAAATTAGATATGATACCCACGTTTGAGGAATTACCTGATATTGTGAAAAATATTAAGAAGGGTAAAAGGGAAAAAATCGCTAAGGTGACAGGGTTGACTCTTGATATTAATAAAGCAAAGAAATTTGTACCTGGGCAACATGTGAACACCCCACAAGGACTAGTTTTTGTTCCTGGACAAACTGTTGAGACTCCCGCTGGTCCTGTCTTTGTACCTGGATTAAGTGTGAACACTCCACTCGGAGCTAGTTTAGTACCAGGTCACATTGTAGTAAATGAAAATAACAACGAACCAATTTTCCTGTCTGGGCAAGTTATGAATACTTCAGACGGCGAAAAGTTTGTTTGTGGTCAAGCAGTAAAAAATAAGGATGATTCCTATCGTTTTATTGAAGGGCAAACAGTTCTTTCAGAGGAAGGCTTTAAATTCGTACCTGGTAAAGTTGTTAACACTGGCTCAGATGAAGTGTTTGTACCTGGCCAAACAATACTCACACCAGACGGAGCGCAGTTTATACCAGGCCAGACTATATCTGAAAATGGAAATATTATTTTTACTCCTGGACAGAATGCTAAAATCGATAATGAATGGCAGTTTATTCCTGGGCAGGTTGTACATCAAGATGATGAGTTACACTTCGTGCCCGGAGCTACGTTAGCGACACCAAACGGTCTTAAATTTGTACCTGGGCAAACTGTTGCGATAAACGGAGAAATGTGCTTTGTACCAGGTATCACAAAACTGGTAAATTCAGAACTGACATTTGTGCCTGGCACAACAGTTGAAACAGTTGATGGTCCAAAGTTTATTGAGGGCCAAATCGTTGAAACGAGTTATGGAGAAAAGTTCGTTCCTGGAAAGACAATTATTAAAGCAAACGGTCACGTGGAATTTTCAATAGCTAAGTCCATGGATGATGTACAATTTGATGATAATACACCAGTAGGCCTTCCCATTGATATAAAAACATGCTCAGTCTCAGAAGAATCTTTGTATGTTTTTGGTCATATGATACAAACTGCCAATGGAATTGAATTTTATCCTGGCACAAGGATACCGGACAATCAGGGCAAGGTAGTCCCAGGGCGATTGGTTAAAAATGAAGCTGGTGAATCTCGTTTTGTGCCTGGCACAATGGTTGAAGGTATATTTGTGCCCGGACAAATAGTTATCACCGAAAATGGAGAACAGTTTGTTCCCGGTCAAGTTGTTGATACTTCTGAAGGTCCCAAATTTGTACCAGGTCAAGTTGTAAATACTAAAAGTGGACCTAAATTTGTACCAGGTCAAACAATTCATACAATTGATGGCCCTCGATTCGTACCAGGACAAATCATAGACACTAAAGCAGGACCAACTTTTATTCCCGGACAAGTCATATCTACCGATGAAGGTTCTCGGTTCGTGCCAGGACAAGTTGTTGATACCGAGGAAGGTCCACGTTTTGTACCTGGAAGGGTAATTGAAACCGACGATAACGGTGTAACATTTGTACCGGGACAAATTGTACAAACTCCGGAGGGTCTTAAATTTGTTGCACCTGACCTTGTTGAAGGCGATGAGGGATTAGAGTTCTCAGTACAAAGCTTTCTAGTAACACCTGAAGAATTAAAATTATTAAAAGTAAAAACAAATCCAAACGATACCACTTCTACTAAGGGTGAATTAACAATTGATAGGAATATGTTGAGACAGCTATCTGAAGCAGGAATGTCTATTGGCAGACAAGTGCCAGCCGAATTGCCGGCGATTAACGTTATTTTAAATGAGACAAAGAATGCAGAAGCATTGAAAGAATTTGTGTCGGATTTCGGCCTTAGAGACACAGTTGCCAATCAATTAATGGATGTCATTAAATCAATTATCGAAATGAGTGGTCACTTAAAAACAGAAATTCATGAGTGTAGTGACAAAAATGGAATGAAAAGCTTTTCCAAAACTGGTGGTAAATTGCAGAAAAGTCGTTCACCTGATATGAAGGAGGGCCAATTTGACTCTGAAGAAAAAACACATGAAGAAAATATCAAAAATTCAATAGCAGCTGCTGTATTAGCCGCTTTAGTTACTGCTGAGCAATTCGAAGAGGTTAACAATAATAATGGAAAAGAGAAATATCAACATATTTTGAAATCGATTGATACGATACTCGGTAAAGCAATTGATGAAGATTTTGTCACTGCCATGTATAAGATATTGCAAAAAGATGACGAGAAAGGAATCCTTTGTGAAGAAATATTAGAAAACACAACACAACCAAAACTCGAATTGATCAAAATTGCGGTGAATTGTTCATCTAAGAACTCTTTGGATGAAAGTGAAATCATAGAACGATTTAGTGATTTCTTAAAAAGTGAGAATGAAGTATTGGGTCCAGCTTTCAAAAATATTACCAAGACGGACACGAATTTGCTCCAACATGTTTTAGGGCGTATCTCAGAGTCAGTATCTTTTATTAAAACTGATCAAGAAGCTGCGGAATCCCTTCAAAAAGCAATTGTTACAGCCGTACAAGAAGCAAGTACAAACGAATTAAAAAGTATATTGGAAAATACGGATAAGCAAGAATTAAAAGAGTTGATACTTCAATCTATTGGATTAGCTCGCGTACTAGGAATGAGCGATGTAGCGAGCAGTTTACTGTCTGTAGTTAACGATGATTTTTGTCTATCAAAAATCGAAAACGACCATACTAGCATGAATATATTGAAAAGGCTCACCGTCATGCGCAAACTGGCCGAAAAAACACCAGATTTACATGAAACGCTGTCAAAGCTAGAAAAACATCCTGAACAGGCTCGCACTGACCCAAAAATGAGGGAGTTGGTGCGAGAAAGTGCAGCTCTAATGATTATACCCGAAGAAACTCCACTCATGACATCAGATGACATCCCGTTGAGTCTACTTCAACCGGAGAACTGTCTCGCTATGGAGGACTTCTTATTCAAACGAAAGAAGAGTAGCGGAGCTCTACTTATTATTAAGAAAGGTTTACAGGCTGTGGTGCCGCGAGAAGCTAGTCGCGCGGTTTTAACTGGAGAAATCGCATATGCCGTTCTGGATGAGCATGGCATACGTCACTTTGAGCCTTTACACGTGTTTTCAGCACTCAACTTGAGCAAACCCACCGCACACCGCTTCAGTATGTACAGCTGTCCAATAGCCGACGATAAAGACGATGACCTTCAGAATATCAATGGGTATTGCAACATAAGTAACAGTCAAATAATAACTAGATTAGGTGGTTGGGGACGAAGATATAGCGGCGTTAGTTTGGACAGAGAAGCCAGAGGAAATAGATACAACACATACGATAATACGCCAAGTTACAAGAGATACCCATCTCGATCGTCTACACGGTCGCGATCAAGTTGTAGCAAAAGTCCACCAAAGGTAAAAAATCTACGTAGCGCTACTTGACATATGAAAAAGTTGTAATAAAACAACGCTTATGAGTACTTCATTAAAGATAGATTTTAATCACGCTCTTTTAAACTAAACACACATTAAGATTGCCTCATTTTAGGTTTATTACTGGAACGAAAATAGAACAAACTATTAACGTGTAACCCCGCTGGTCGCACGTCACAGTTCAAATCCATCGTTTAAAAGGCCATGAACCAAAAAATCTATTTATAAGTTAATTGACATCTCCTAACGCTGTTATTTCTTGTTGCAGGTAGACGACGTAGTGGTGGCAACAAGCGATTACACGGCAGCAGCCGATGACGAAGTCTCTGTGAAAGCTGGGGATATTGTCGAAGTTCTCGACACTAAAGCCGGTCTCGGATCCAAGTGAGTTCCATCCATACAATCTCGTTTCACAGCATGACCCAATTTTCACAGCTTTGCTCAACATGCCCCGATTCGCGTTCATGTATATTTAACCCACCAGATATCACTCGTTAAACTGCCCGAACTTCCATCATCGTTTACAGAAATAAAACTTGGAAAATCATAAATTATTTCGTACTATAAGTATTTTTGAACTATTACGTATGGTTTAAAGTATTACAAGTAAAATACGTGACTATTTGGGATGAGTGTTTCAACGCAGAATCCTGGACGTAATCATGTTAATCAGATCAATTTTTTGTGACTGAGATTTTCCCTTAAATTGGCAATTATATGTCATAAGTTGGCTTGCCATTAAAAGTGAACAAGTCATTTCTTAATAGATGGCATGAAATTTAAACTATGAGGAACATAACCCGTAGGAATGCGTTTTATTAGCTCCAATGCGCCGGACAACGATACCGGGTAAAATTAGAAAGGTCGATGCACTTTCTTGCGCAACTCACAGTATTTCTTTAGTACCGGGTAGCTAAGACACTAGCATATATGAATTCTATAGACGCATGCATTTAAATAATCCAGAAAATATCGGCTTATAAATTTTAGAAAACATTATTTGTATGTACAAACAGTGGTGTATGCACAATAAAATATATTTCAATGAAAAACTAAAAATTAGAGGGACATATCAAAAAGGATTTCCTGATGATACTATCGATATAAAATTATTAACTTCTCTAACAAAAAATAAACTCTCCAAATTTTCATAAACAATTTCTAATGATAAACAAACACTATAATACAATTTGATCAATTATCACCAACACCATCATTAACGCTTACGTCATTAACATATAAATCATTACTCCATATTTGTATCATAAATGCACATGACGTAATGACAATTGTTGATGCAGGTACAGGGGACGTGTGTATAGATACGACAATCATTTCTTCCAGTCCAGAGGCTCGTCCTTGGACTATGTGTTTAGTGTACCCATATACAAAATGTATTACTATTAATTCGATAAGAAGAAAACGGATTAATGAGACGAAGACGAGTTAATGAAAGAGAAGATGTCATTATCATTGTAAATATCTTGCTTTACGCCACGGAAACGTTCGTTGTATGTGTTGTGATCGGTTTATTGTGATAACTATCATTAATTATTATATCATTAAAATTTATAATCATTATTCTATTTAGAATACAATGTATCCCAAATGTTAAGTTGAAATGCTATGTATTCAATAAAGACAGTGAAAACTATGGAGTTTTCTTTTAATATACATACTTATTTTTGTTTATATTATAGTATATGAAAATATATCAATAATTTTTACCTAGTCATAGAAATAAATAGCTATTCGTAAGTACTTTTTGCAATACCATGAAGTTTCAAAAGTGTTACTATATGTATCCCAGTAGAATGAGAATGATTTTGACTTTGCTTTTAATGAAGGTTAACATTGAAAGCTTTAAGCAATATTATAAATTTCGGTCCTATTAAACATTTTATTTATAATAATTTAGCGAAGAAATATATCGCAGACCATTTTATTCAAGTCGTTGGAACATACACCTGTTGTATTATTAACACGTCTGAAATGTTCGTCTGATTCATTCTAATATAATGCGCGACAATTCCCGATCAACATATTATAAGTAAGATCAACATATCAAAAATAGTATTGAAAGTTAAATAACATAGGTAGATAACATGTAGGGGTGTGTAGTACATTTATAAATAAATTTTTTGACTAGATAAAAAAATAGCTGTTTTACTTTGTAGGACAAAATTGGGATTCTTTTGGCTAAAATCAGGTGAGTAAAGTATCTAATATTCTATATGTACTTTAAATGAAAAATTATTTGCTTACTATTTTTACACGTTAGAAAGAAAATTTCTTGCTACGCATTACACAATATTATGAGTATAAAACCTTTATTTTAAAACATCATCTATATATATAAAACAAAGTCGTGTTAGTTACTTCACTTATAACTCGATAACGGCTCAACTGATTTGGCTGAAAATTGGTGGGGATATAGTTTAGAACGAGGAGAAGGACATAGGATACTTTTTATCCAGTTTCCATGGGAATAAATTTTTTATGAAAGTGAACTCGGACGGAGTCGCGGGCAACAGCTAGTTTATAATATAAGAGTTATTACATGACTCTAAATCAGTCCACAGTAACTGAACGTCGAACAAACCTACAAATCGCAATGAGGTTTATTGTCAACATCCATTTGCTAGACTAGTACTACAGTATCTAGTTGGATCACCGCCAGGGATCCCAAGAACACTTATTCGAGATAAATGGATTCACATTACCGCTATCTCGGAGATACTCGCTTTGATGTACTTAAACTTGATATATGATTGAATAACAATTGGTTTTTTCTGAAGATATTTTTAGGAACTGAATCGTAGGGTTATTGGGAATATCCGACGAGTATTATAAACGGGAAAAGTTTTGTAATAATGTATTACATATATAAATACGTATATGCTTAAATAATAAATAAATAAATAAATATTTTCAGGACATTTATACACAGCGCCATCTAGTTCCAAGCTAAGCCGAAGCTTGTGTTATGGCAACTAGATAACGAAATCAATTAATTATACATACTTTTTTTTTGTAAATACATACATATAATACATAACACCACCCAGACCCCAGTAAAATACAAATGTAAATTACAAATATATTTTTCCGGTGTGGGAATTGAACACACGACCCCTCGCGCTGAAAGCAGTTGTGTTACTACTGCGCCGTCGAGCGGTCGTCTGAGCTTACGTTTGTGTTTTTCTCTTCTCACTCAAAAACTACTGAATTTGACTGAAATTCGGCGTACAGGTAGATTACACGTCTTGTGTCGTGTCGGTGTCTTGGATTAAACGTAAAAAATTATTGGCAAACAAAAGAATTGGCAGGAGCTTAGCTTATTTTTTCAACTAAATAAATTTTTGTTTTATCAAAGTAGAGGAAACGCCAATTATTACAATGAAATATTTCAGTCCACTTTTAACC
>JADANM010006098.1:10199056-10239559 GCA_026213755.1 Eurema hecabe
AGAGCTTTTAAACAAACGTTTTGTCATACTATTAAGATTTTTGGCGTATTTTTAATAGATTTCCTATGAATATAAGTCGCATGTTTTAAGATTATATACAAAAGCAACTCGTGGTTCCGAAAATTACCACGTTGTTACAAACTTCTGTTTTAGGATAAAAAATATAAGACATAGCTTATACTTAGTTTTTATCAAAAAAAAAAACAATTTACCTTCCTTTTCAATTGTCAAAATTCATTACGTATCAAAAAACCCGTAATACATTCAAAGGAAAATACGTTAAAAACTTTCATAAGGAGGCGTATACGAGTATTTTCTAAGAAAAAGTATTCGTTTTAAATTTGACGGAAAGATATTATAATGTGTGACAGTTTGTTATTATTTCCTGTTACTGACACGATTTTTTCGAAGGACACGCCCAAACAATGTCTTTGTCTAAATTGTGAACACAGATAAATTTGAATCAATTTTTTTAGAACTTTTGAATATTCCTATTTAAAAAAAAAAACAAAATAAGCTTGACTTACGATTTCTATCCAGTAAAACCCAACTGCAGAACTACTGGAGGTTACTTTTAAAACAACCAAACTATTATAAATTATTATTAACTATTATATTAATTTAACACATATTTTCATCTTATACAATGATATTATATAAAAGATTTCTCATTAGAGATTTCTTGTTGGTTTTTTCATTTCTATCACGCATATGTATGCGTGCTGCTGCTGCTGTGCGGAACACTTTTTTCATATAACATATCTATTATATAATATCGTTAAGTTTATAGATTGAAAAGTTACTATAGGATTACAACCTGTACTAGCTTCATACGTATAGATAACGATCAAACTCACGAACAAAACCAAGTTTAATTATCGCGTATCGTATCTAGACCACGCATAGAATTATTGCAGCCATATCTACCAATATCAGATTTAGAACGGGCGCTGTTACGAATGATCTTTCAAAATACAACAGCGAACGATGAATTTTACCACGCCAAGACGAATCGTAGCGATGTCATAGACGTATAACACATAGACTGAAGCTCTACTCCGAACACAATCGATGTCTATTTTCTATATAGTTTTTGAGCAAATTCGAATTAATATAAAAACTTTTTTGTTTCTGTTTCGACAACTTTCCGATAAACTGATGTGCGATCCGATTCTTTATTAGACTATATTAAGTCTCATAGCTCGATTAGCAGTATCACAAATCTTCGATATCGACGACGATTGCATTCAGAGTAGCTACTCTGATAGTCCCTTATTAATAGTCGGCAGTAAGTGAAGCCAATACTGTATATAAGTAAGTGTAAAGGACACGTTCTTATACTCGTCATGGCATTTACACAACCTCACTGATAATGTTGCCTCTATAAGAAAATTATTCTATAAATGTAGAAAAATCTATGAAAAACCTACCAATTTTGATTTACTATCGTGATCTATGTAAGTAGACAAAATTGTCTACATTGTAATGGCTTCACTTTGCGTGCTAATATTTCGGTTCTAGATTTTGTTATTCTATGAGCGAAGTCCACGAATACCAACAATGTTGCTATATTAATTTGTAAACATATTTGCCTTGACGTGATATATTAATAATTGTGAGGAAAAGAATGCAGTCGCCGTAGAATTTAGATAATTAATAGACAATTTGCCTACTTTGTGTTCTGATTATAAATAATGATTTTAAAGCAAAGGGTATATAATTATATAAAAAATTAAATGTTAATCTAATGTGAATATTAATTAATTATAAATGTTAATCTCTTGATAACTAACTGTTGCCCGCGACTCCGTCCGCGTGGACTTTCATATAAACTTTGATCCCCCCTTCCCCCCTTATAACATTTTTTTCTGTTAAAAAGTAGCTTATGTCCTTCCCCAGGCTCTAGACCATCTGTGTATCAAATTTCGTACTAATCCGTTTAATAGTTTAAGCGTGATGGAAGGACAGACAGACAGACGGAGTTACTTTCGCATTTATAATACCTTAATAAAATGTAAATTTTTCTCAAAAATCTTTTTTTATTGATAATATCTGTGCAGTACATTAAAAGCATCAAAACACTCTGTTTCTTTACACAGAAAACGGAAGTCAATTATATACGTAACTATCTAATGATGTCATTTTTTCATTACGTTTCGCTCAGTATTACCCTATGTTTAAAAATGTTTAAAAAATTTAATGTCAATTCATTTCTAGAGTACAGATGGAATAAATTGGTCCTTCAACCTCCATCCAAACTTTCGTCCTCTTTGCTTGTTTTCTTTTCTTACTTTTATTCTTTCCTTTTCCCATTTCGCTGGGTACTGGTCACTTATCACTTATTCTAAACTAGCGACCTGCCCCGGGTCCTTACGTATGTTATAACACTTGAATTATACGTATAACTTTCCTTTTGAATCACTTTATCTATTAAAAAATACGCATGAAAATCGTTTGCGAAGTTTAAAGACTTAAGCATACATAGGGATATAAGGACAGATAGAAAAAGATTCGTTTTATACTATGTAATTTTTTTTTTATTTAATTTAATTACCTGGTAACAAAGATCTTAGGTCATATCTTATTTATTATTTTTACACTTCACTTTATTTCTTTACTTCACTTCATTTCTTTCTGCCCTTCGTAAAGTAATAGTGAACTTTACGAAGAACCTCGACGAATCTTGGAGCAATCGAAACGGCGCTACTATGCACTCTCAAATGAATTCTTGAAATATCCTGGACACTTAATAGCTAATTTACTGCATGATTAACTATCACAATCAAACTTAAATCACTTTATGCACCAAAAAACGAATATTCAATTGAGATTACAAGCAGACGCCACCAGATTCCCACCAAAACTCTTATACTATGTAAAGCGCATTTCACACAGGTAATTCGGCCATCGACCCGATCGTTGGCATTGATTAAACAGAACTTCAACTACATAAATAACATGCATACATTATTATCATAATGCTTCGTCCCACTTTCGAGATCAAAGAAATATAAAAACTCGGAACTAAAAAACGGTAATAAAAGTTTTATAACAAACATAATATTATTTAGTTGAAAAATAAGTAGAAATGTTAATATATAAGGCATATCTATGTAATTTTAATAAACACGTGTTTTTATGTTATGTCGGGTAACTGTAGGAAGTTTTCCTGATCGTAAGAACCACCGTTCATTGGACAATCGCACTGTTTATAGCTTTTAAAATGGAGGAAAAGGATTTACAACGAAAAAGGGGAAATAGAGGATGTGATAAGTAAAGTAGAAAGAATATAGGAAGCCTATATTCTTCATCTGAATTAAATTTATAACGTAGTAGTTACAACTGACTACGAAAGGAATTTTAGATGCATAATCTCATTAGATTTTCGACTTGTTAGGAGTTAGTCTAAAAATAAAAATAATAAATACATTTAATCCGGCTTCAAGATTGGCTTGCAAAAGTTCACTTACAAGTCTAAAGATCAAATTTACAATTAAACAGAACTAAGCATTACAAACTGCAATTGTCTAGAAACGACAAATTGACTTAAATAATCGGATTTTGAACGCGTCTACGATTTCATGCCCTACTTTAAGGTGACTGGAAAACTTTTGGTGTCAACGCGCTTCCTAATTTTCAGCTTTCGTGCTAATTTTTATCTAGTTACGATTTTCCTTGCGCTTAAAATAAAACTGTTTGATGCTTTGATTTGGAGTCTTTGTTTTTCTGCCGTGACATGTTTTTAAACATTTAGAATTTAAAATTAGTGATTCTTACTTAAAAGAAGAATGCTTGTTTTTTTTTAAACTTTAGTGGAGGTAAATCAAATTGTTTTGATTCTTTTTCGTATGGCAACATTGAGGAACTGCGTCATTAAGTGTTTTGGTACGCTTGACTATGGCAACTGTCTGAATAATTGAATCCCATTTTTATTATACCTTTTTAAGAGTACCAAATTGGTTAATATTAGCCTAATTCTGTAACTTAAACATCTACCTTAAAACGGCTGCAGTGTGACATCAAACAGAACTCATTCTGAAGCCAACTGGAGCAGCAACTCACGTTTTAAAAGTTTTATTAGCATTACCTGTCTGATTTTATAACAGTGTAAATTTAATTTTAAAACGTCTAGAACATTCCGTATTTTATGATTTTTAAATACGGCGTACATAAATTATTTTAATTTTACTAATAAATTCTTTCAGCAACTACAATTATCTTTGGCGGCTTTGACAGTTACTGTCGTTAGTTATTTAAATAAAAATCCTAAACATTAGCCGTAACCAATCATAAACCAGAGCTGTCAAAGTATAATACGTCAAAATAATAAAATTGAAATTCCAAATATTCTGACGTATGAGTTTTGAGGTTATATGTCATTTTAAACTTGTTCGCGTAGCCACTACCCTACTCACAACGTCGTAAATCTTTATTAAAATGTGGGTTTGTAAAAAAATCTTTTTTCTAAATTAATATTACTTTTACGAAACCTTAAGTTATAATTTCAATATATATTTCGTGAAAGCATAGTTTTATTTCGTTTAGGTCATATTCGTGGGTAAAACTGCATAGCGGCTGGTTGATTGATTATTTATTTATATTCAGGTAAAATATTAATTATTTAGATTTTTTAAACTAGTCAAAAATCTTTACTTTGAAGTGATGTCAGTTTCCGGCCCACATCCTCAGTTCGAGTTCATGGCGCAGGGTAACTGAAGACCGACGTCATAAAAACGTAAAATCTGCTTTGATTGACTTGCTTATAGGGCTCTTAATTTTAAATAACCAAATTTTTACATAGAGGGAAACGAGCAGGCGAGCCAGCTGATGGAAAGTGGTGCACGCCCATGAACACTCATGGAGTTTGACAGCTCTGCAGTAGGTTGCCGGCCTTTTAAAAAGATATTGATTTGCGTAGTGTAATCAAGGGCTTAATCTAAATGCATGCCAAATCTCAGACAAATAATTTCAGTCCTTTCTATGTAATTGAGTAACCAAACTCACAAACTCGATAAATGATCTCTCAAAGATAAATGCGATACAAATAGTCTATATCAATAATGGTTCATTAATCTATACGGTTCATTTGGCTTACTCTTGTTTTGCTACATATAAAAATTGCTTCTCAATGGGACGTTAACGTGACGATTTTCAGTTAATTTCGTGTCGTACGCTTCGATTGAAATGTTAATTGGCGTGGCTAGAGGGCAATGAACTTCACAACTTTTATCGAGATATTTATAGAAGTGGTATTTCTTTGTAACTGAAGATCTAATGACGATTTAAACATATTTTTCGGCAACTTCTTATAGTTCTTTATCATAGATACCTATTATCGCTACTACAATCTTTTTAACTATTATATTATTACATCCCTACTAATATTATAAATGTGAAAATAACTCTGTCTGTCTGTCTGTAACAGACAGCTTTCACGCGAAATTTACTGAATTTGGTACACAGATAGTCTAGAGCCTGAGATAAAACATAGGGTACTTTTTAACTGGAAAAAAGGGTTATAAGGGGTGGTCAAAGTTTATATGAAAGTCCACGCGAACGGAGATGCGGTCAATAGCTTGTATTCTACAAGATAAAAATAATATTAAGTAATCTATATTATAAAAATTAATTACAAAATATGTTGTCACTCGATAAAAGCTGAACCGATTTCAATTGCTCCTTTTTTATTTCTTGAAGTGGATAGATCTTAAGCAGAGAAAAAAATAGGAGTAGTATATACTATATACATAGTTATGTTACAGACTGGATAGGAACAGCGTCAACGAAGTCAGGCCAGTTAGTTTATAATAAAAATATGAATTAAAATGTAAGTCAAGGTCAATACAAACAGCTACAAGACATTTAATTAAAATTCCCCGATGCTGACACCCGACAGTTTTGGGTTACAAATATATCTCGATCACTCGCTGTTTATTTGAAGGATTTATTTATGCATTGAATTGTAAACAAATTAAAATACGTCTGCATTTGGAAGAGATCATTCTAAGGGCTGGTTTAAGTAAAGATTTTTTAAAGACTCGCTCTGTTTATTCTACGAGAGCGTTTATGTGCGGCAATGACGACTTTCCATTAGGTGGCTTGCCTGCTCGTTCGCCTTAGTTATTAGATTTACAAAAAGAGAGATAATTTAAAATTAATCAATAAATGAAAAGTATAATAACTGGTAATAATATTAAAAAAATAATTTATTAATGGTATTTAATCACATAAAAGTAATCTATTTAAATTCTCTTGACACTATATCTTCTCCGAATTTTATAAGAATCCGTCTCATATTTGCTCTTTAAATACAGATTATAGCAAAGATACAATTATAGATAGTAATTTAAAATATAAATAAAGATAATAATAAGTTTTATGGACGGGACATTTAAATTAATGTCCTAACGCTGGTCATTGCCCGTGTCTTCTATTAATTATTTATACGAACAGATAGTCGAATGTAGGCGACGTGTGTCCAGACGCGTCTACACAATGAGTGCATGTCATGTGATGTTCCCTCGTTACAAAGTGGTCTCATTTATATCTTAGAGCAGTGATTCTCGACCACTGTGCCACAGCACTTTCGTGTACCGCCAAATTTTGCTAATATATAATAATGTAGCAAACAAACCAATATGTGACTTTCGCGGCCGTATGCCGTTTGTCTGTGTGCTGCCAAATTTTGAAATCCTTAAATATGTGGCGCAACAAAAAGGTGGCGAATCACTGTCTTAGAGTAACAGCGTCTTAGAAATATTTAGATAGGCTTTAAGAATAATAGACTAGAATGAAACATATATTTATATGATGGATAACTGAGGAAGTTTTCCTAATAGGCAAGGAATACTTCCGCCCTTGGAAAATAGCAAAGCAAATTGATTCACCAAGCGTTGTTGTCTTTAAAATGAGGAAACAGATATTATTTGTCACAAAAAGTTGAAAAATAATTAATTCTGTTATTAAATAACAATTGAAGAATTGAAAATTATTATTTAACAAAAGCGTAGATTTACTACATCGGAATTAAATTTCAAAATGGCGATACTGCTGATTCAAAAACGAAATAGATAGTTTCAATTGCATGTTCCAGCAAATGGCTGGTAAAATTGAAATACAGAATTTCCCGTGAGTCATAAAGGTGAATGATATTTCGATTTTCATGTTATATTTTCGTACAAGTGATTCGTCGAATCACCGATGCTCCGTGTGCAACTTGTATAGGGAAAACTATTTTTTAATTTTATGTATGACTCGACCCTGGGGTTATACCCCCTTAGTATAGGTAGATAACTAGCCTACTTTTGATCCGGATAGTAGTACGTTTTCGTGTTAATATCGGGATAAAAAATATCATATATCTTAATCTATTGTTTGATCTACCAGTAATAGTTTCATTATGTTTGTCGGTCTGTTCGTTCTCGGCCTTTTTTTTTTAAGTGGGGAAATCCTCATAGGATACCAATGGTCCTCGGGGAAGGGCCACGGGTTATGTCGGACTTCTACCGACCAAAACCCCACTGTTTGTAATCGCTCTGCCGCAGTGAGTGGGGATTACGGGCACCTTCGCAGACTCTTCCGCGAACCCCACAGCGGTTCCCCATATCAGGGCCCTCTTTTGAAAACACACACAAAACACACACGTCATACGCTTTAATGCGTCAGATGATGATCCCCGTTACATGTCCGTTCTCGGCCTACCATCAAAAGAGTTAGTGCTGCAAAGGTAAAACTAGGGATGGTCACATGCGCCAACAAAGCCCTTAATTCACATAATCAAAGACAGTCATTTTAATGAGTGTTTTTTTTTCGCGTCTACGATATAAAGATTGCTAAGCAGCTTTTTAATTTAGGTATTCTTTTAGCGAGGTTTGAAATTAGCTCGAAACACATAAAAAACCAAAGAAGCCATATATGACCAAATAGTCATATATACCCCTAAATTAAAGTTACGGAGTTTTCTAATTCTAAATACATATCTACAAGAAAATCCTTATTAGAAAGGAAAAGTAAAATTTTGATAGATTATTCTCATGATCTTGCTTTACGATTTCACTTTATTTCTGTAAACTAGATGTTCATCAAAGATATCGTGTTGCCTAACAATAATTAAGTTTCATTTAACGAAATTACTATAAATTTACTTGACATGTCTTGTATGTATGCGTCCGTTCTTTAATTATAGCGAAATAGATCATAGATCATAGTCTAGAGCTAGCCTGATCGGTCATTGACCGGTAGACGTCACAGACTTATTTAGACTTGATATCTGCGCGAGAAAAGTCGAAAAAATATAGTCTATATTTTTCCGAACTTTATATACCTATATTTAATATCTACAAGTCTACATCTTTAAAGGTTATCATATCCTATTAAAACTAAAAGCTTGTTCTATTTATAATATTTCTATAAGGCCAAAAAGAAGGGTAAAGTGTTGTGTATTTGTATATTTCACGGTAACGCCCAACTCCTGTTTCGTAACCTGTAAAATTCTTCGTTCCCTTTTAAAAGACAGAAGTATCTTTTTAAAATGTTTCTAACTTAAACGTCGGTTAAAAGACCTGTATAGTATTGGTACAAGAACTACAACTATTACTATAGTTATCAACATAACAATTCTTTCTTCCAGATGGCTGGTACGCGTGGTCGAAGATGTTCAGGACGAACAGCTCTGCACGCGCCAGGGGTACGTCCCAGCTCACGTGTTGAGGGAAAAAGAACCAGAAAGAGACATTACAGCCCTCGCCGCTAGGAGACAGTGAGTTTAACATATTTACATACTTTAGGTGAAGCTGTGTTAGTTTTCAAGGCTGGCAACATGTTCGTGAGACCGTTGCGAATGCTTATGAGCGAAGGTTACTGACGATCAAGTTCACCCTTTCTGCTCGTTTGCCAGCATTCCTTAAAAAAATACTAGATGGGTGGTGTTACTCGCCCGAAGAAACGCGGCGTTAAGTAATGACATCTCAATAGAGATGTCACTGCTTTTCGTTTGGTAAATGATGATTTTCTTAATACTTAATTCCTTTACGTCACAAATCCTTGTCTTTTCTGACCTTTTAATAAGCGAGTAACGCTAACGAGGACTTAGGTTTGTTATTGTTCATAGATAGATATGAGGAAGCGGTTACTAACTTCAGATGAACCTCTTGCTCCGTTGCCCACCATAACTTCAAATATACTAAGCAGTATTTAGTACATTATGTACTACGTAATAATAATAAATCAAATAACCCTATTTTTCTTATCTTTTATGTACGTTGAGAAACTAGTAAAGGCACAAATCTTCTTCGTACGGTTTGACCAAAATTTTCCATGTTTAATTTTGAAAATTAGCGTGCAATAAACGCATTGTCCCCTTTCTAAGGCCTGACAAATGCCTTGCCGGAAGCTGATTCGAACCAGATGGCTTTAGTGTTACAGTAAATACGTATCGTCGCGATGACAAGTTTACACCGATGTCCCTGATTCGGGTGAAGCCGTGTGCACGATTCAACTTGCTACGATTTCTGGTGCCCTGGTAATTGGAACATGTGCGGGTTATTTTCGGGTGCAATTTCATTATTTTAAATTTGTTTATTTATTTAAAACTAGCTGTTGCCCGCGACTCCGTCCGCGTGGACTTTCATATAAACTTTGACCTTTCCAGTTAAAAAGTAGACTATTTTATCTCAGACTCTAGACCATCTGTATACCAAATTTCATTACAATCGGGTCATCGGCTTAGCCGTGAAAGCGTAAAATTATAAAAACGTTCAACCCCTCGCGCAACCTTTTGGGGGTTGACTAAAAAAAAGTAGCCCATGTCCCCAGGCATTAAACTATCATTGTACTAAATTTCGTTATAATCGATTCTGTAATTTTAGCGTGATGGAAAGACAGACAGACAGTATGGATTTTAATTTAGAATCACTAAACTAATTCGATTTTACCGCATTGATCTAAATGTGAATATGCTTTGACTTGACTTGACTTCCGAATGACTAATAAAATTTATGTGATTTACACTTCACTATAAACTAAAGACAACACCTGAATGTAAACGATAAATCATTACTTATGTGGGCGCATAGTGCGGTTGGCCAAAGACATCTCATACTATGGCATTTCAATTTGAAGAAGAATAGTGCGCAATTGGTAACTTGGTAACTCGCTAATAAAAATATTGAATAATAATCATTCAGAGACACAAATAATAAAGGTGAAATGCCGACTCTGTACAATTAAATATCTATTTGATAAGTATGAGGAAATAATATCAGAAATAACCAGAGAATGGTTGCTTCGAAGACCTTATACAATATTTTATTATAGTTGATATTTTTATTTATATTATTCAGGACGTTTTGAGCTAGAAGAAACTGCCACTTCTATAATGTGTTCCAAATAAAAAATAGCCATTTAAATACACCGAGAGGCTGAAAAAATAAATTAATACGAAATTAAAAATACAATCTTGCCTTGTTTAATTACTAACTGTAACTGATATAAAAAATGTCTTTCATGGTAGCTCATATACATTTGGCAGACACATAAAAATACAACATGCATAAAGTGAAACTCAAAG
Source organism: Eurema hecabe (assembly GCA_026213755.1). Classification (NCBI taxonomy): domain Eukaryota; kingdom Metazoa; phylum Arthropoda; class Insecta; order Lepidoptera; family Pieridae; genus Terias; species Terias hecabe. Next base: position 10,209,624 of record JADANM010006098.1, read on the forward strand.
ACAAACATATCGTTACTCAACTAGGCTACATATTATAGTCACACTTGATTCGGCATGGTATTACAAAACAAACAATTTACCACCGGTTCGGAAGGCAGTATGCACAGAGAAGAACTGTAATATTAAAATAAACCTTAACGTATGATCTTCATATCTTGTAGTAGTCATTAAGAGCATATTTCTACTTTCCCATACACGAGAGAACAACCGCTCCATTACTCTCTACGTAAACAAAATTTCCTGAAATATTTGTCCAAATTCTCTGCCAAATGGAATCGTGACATGCCCGCTATGAATCAAGCTGATACTCAATTACTCAGAATCTGCCTCGTTACCCGATCAGCGGGTGCCAGCTACATTGATATATCAGCTGTATGGACAAATTGATTTATAACGTGCATTAACCGTGACAAACTTGGCGCTAATTGCATTTGTAAATAATGTGCATGTATTGAAAATTATTTCAACAAAATTTAAATTACGAGTAATGTTAAAATATCGTTTATATTTCTGCCTAGAGTAGACATCAGCAGAATATTAATGTTAATAAAACAATCACTTCAAATATGTCTTGAAGGAGTAACATGTTCTTCTTTATCCTTTTCCCTTCCTTATTATTACGAATTCCCTTTTTATTTTTTAAATGCTGATAATAATATTTTGTCTTGGCAAACATGAGCAGAGATAATCTCTTACATAGGCAACCCTCGTCAGTAATAATATATACTAGGGTAATTTCATCAAAATTTGAGAGATAAATTCAATGTTTATGAGCCATTAGGTTGAGGTTGTGATTTAAAGGGGAATATTGACAAGGAGCTTACACCATGTAATTAATTAGATATAATATTTAGTTAGTTTTATTAAAATAATCGTCAAATAAACTGGTACGCATAGAAATGGATACATTTAAGTAAAAAGAAAACTTTCTCCCGTATCACAGGGCAGTAGTCCGCGAGCTGATAGAAACGGAGGAAGAATTCGGCCGAGACATGCAGCAAGTGGTGAGCCAGTACATGCGGCCCATGGACAAGGCGACCACGCCCAAGGCTGTGTTCGACAGCCGCGAGTTCTTGTTCTCCAACTTTAAGCAGATCTGCGAGTTTCATACCACGTAAGTCCGTTGGTGAAGCCAGCATTATATTACTATGATAAACTAAAGATAGTTATCACACATAGACCAAAATATTCTGTATAGTTAAATTATTAGTACCTATTGAATAAAATAAAATATTCCTCGAAATTCTACCTTCATGCTCCTTGTACTTCACTAAGTATAAAACGCCAACGATTCACACTATATAATTAACTTTACCGCGGTTTTACCCAGTACTCCAGTTCCCATTTCTTAGGCCGTACTAGGATATAAAGTATCCTATGTGTTAATCCAAGTATCACCTATCTACATAGCAAATTTCAACGAAATCGGTCCAGCCGTTTTTGCGTATCCATACCTTCTCGCATCTCCATAACTTTCACATTAATAATATTAGTCGGATAGTAGGATGTCAGTAGGATGCCAAAAAATGTCTAACCTACTGAACGTTTTTCAGGACTCTTCTAGAAGGTATAAAGTACTACGCAGCGGAGCCTCGTATGCTGGGTCGTGCGCTATTACGTATGGAGCGTGAGTTCGACAAACACGTGGCCTACTGCCGGGACGAGCCCAAGGCTCAACAGCTGCTGTCCGTTCACCCCGTACTCAATAAGTACTTCCAGGTTAGTACTTCTAGTTCTGAAGATTGTGCTGGTCCCTGTCTGTCTATTTATTTATTTATTTTTTTTATTTATACACTTTATTGCACATTAAAAATAATACAAAATGAGTACATGTACAAAAAGACACAAAAATAACGCACAAAAGGCGGCCTTATTTCTAACTAGCAATCTCTGCCAGGCAACCTGAGTGTTACGGAAACGATAGTGATAAAGACATATTTATAAACATAATAAACATAAAATGTTAAACTATACACAAATCACAATACATAGATAATAATATAATATAAATATAATATAGAACATAAATTACATAAATATAATGTCCAGTAATTCTAATATTATAGTTGAAATGCGTTAAAACTGAGATAAGTGAACACGAAAAATTAGGGAGAAGGAGAAGAGAAGAGGAAATTCTATAGAGATAGATAGTACTCCTTCAAAACTTTTTACTTAATTACTGCATTAAAAGGTCAGTAACCAGACAGACGTCGTGATGCCAATGAACACTCAAGAGTTAAGAAGAAGAAAGAAGTAATGACTTGCTTTCTCGCTCGTCCATTCGTGATAGAACACCAGTGTGTTTTTATAGTAGGATACCTTAGGCTTTAGGGAAAGTTATACTACATATTACTAGATTACACCAAGAGAGAAGCTTGAAAAAGAACCTAAAAATGATCTCATGCGCTGGAAAACTCAACGACTTAGCGCCCTCTAGTAAAAACTGCTTACCTTATATATTTTAAAACAGTGCCATCTAGTGGCAATATTTAAAACAAGTACTGATGTGGAGTGGCGTTGGGCCAAATATAAACCCAACGCGAACGAAGTTGTATTTATAATTGCCAGATGACACTACTAGCCTAACTTTACGCAAACTTGATATTGATAATAATTTTAATATTCTAAAATAATAATAGATACAGCTATTTTTAACACTCTAAAATTCAAGGTTTTCAGTTCTGTTACTCTTATAGCACATAATTTACATTGCTAGATATTCTCTGGCTCCAAATTTGGAGGGTTTAAAAAGTTCTCTGAGTGTCCTTATAGTTAAGATTTTTCAGTTTTAGGAAACACATTTTACCCATTATTATAGCATTGTCAATATAAATATACATCTATGTGTATTCCTGTAATTAAACATTACTAGAAAATTCCCTTTTCTCCACAAAACCCCGCTTTAGATTCCCATAAAAATCCCCTTTTATCCTCATAGCTCCGCACTCCCATAAAAAACTCCCCTTTTCTCCGCCAAACTCCGCGTTTTAACTCATAACCTAGGTCCATACTATCCGCAGTCCCCTCGTTCTAGGCGCCGCCGGGCATCGCGCCAGGGACTAGAATAGTCGCGCTGTCATTCCCTTTATAACGAATTAACGGGGACAGAATCATTTTTACATATTTTCTTTGATTGGCTTTAAATACATGGCTAAGAATAAAATGGTTTGGACACTTGAAAGACAAATTTACTATTTATATGTAATAAGCAAAAATACCGTTTATCGCCAAAAAATTTTTAATTTTTCTAGTCGCATTTCGACATGCCAATCAAGACCCCAATGACCTAATGTACAAACTTTGAAAACCTTGAATAGTAGAAGGGTCCAAAATGTTTATTAAATCTACGTGTTCGAATGAGGATCATACTATGATAAGATGAACTTGAGGTGCATATTCCAGATTTTATATTAACCTTACTCCTCTGTGGCTTTTAATACTCTAAAGCCATCAACGAATAGAGTTTCATCATTAAATAAAGTGTGTATTCGAATCTGAATTTGCTGATTTTCTCAACCTATGTTAGGGAAACTTGGCAAGAAGTTTCTGATAAGCATATGGATCAAAAAGATAAATACCATCTCATATTTTTAATCAGCCAAATGTAATACTTATTATATTCGTTGACTCTACACGATGTTTACATTTCTAGAGGTTGGTCTGAATGCCAAGTGGATTATCATAATGCACTCTGCAAATAGACGGTGGCATTGAACCTTTCATTTTGTGAAATTCTCGAGACATTTTACATAACGTGATTATACTAAAAATACGGAGATATCGTTGTAAATAATTTAGGAATAAAAATATAATTTTCTGATGATGATCTTATCTCTTTGTATGTTTAATAATCAGTTATAATAATAAGGGGTTTGGAAAGTGGAACACAGCCTTTAGTGTATCATCAAGACATTTTCAGGGCTATGACTAAAAGCACCCATGCTGGCATGTTCCCTTTGCCGGATTCTGCATTTAAGGTGTTGTACAAACTTTCAAAGTCCTCAGTTCTTCACCACCATTGTTGAAGAAATGAAGACTGTACTTGAATAATGTATAAGAAGAATTCCTTCTGATTTAGCTGTGACAAACGGGTGAAACGAAAGATTGATTGTATGCTTCCGTTTACTGTTTTAATTTTGCACATAAAGTATAATTTATATTGTTACTTCTTGAAAGAAGTGCATTCCTAGAAACGAAATTTTTCACACACACATACACACACACCAACTACTTTTTACGTTACTTTATAATAATTGTTTTGTAATACCATGATTGAAAATACTATATTTCGTAGCCTAGTTGAATAAAGATAGTTATAAGTCCTTATTAAATTTTATGTCAAAATTGTTTTAGTTTTTTGACAAAAAATTATATAACCACGGTTACGATACATCATCTGATCGATATGACCTGAAGTGCTTGTGCTAGAATTAAATAAATTCTTGTACGATCCAGTAGGTACATACCTGAATGTTGAATGGCGAATGCGTCAAGAGTCCTACGCATCACTGTCTTTTCATTTGACTCAATTCCAGAAATAATCTTCACACATTATGCCATTTAGATTTATCTGAGATATTTATCCGTTTTGCGATTGCGTTTTAAGAAATACAATTTAAAGAATAAAGAAAAATATTGTATTTATATGATTTCAATTTTTTCCCTCGCGAGAAGTCAAGTGACCACCCTTGAACAATGCGTTAAGCTATATGCTATAAGAAGGACTCAAAGAGTGCTGGAAGGGAAATACTAGTAAGCAAGACTTAATGGGTAGGTGGGTAGAGGTAGTATCTTACAAACAGACAAACCTAAAAACAACATAACCCTGTATAGATATAGATAGAGAATCTTCAAGATTTCGCAGTATTACCTGTAGATTCAAAATATTCTTTCGCTTATTGTTCAACAAATAACCATAAAGCTTTACATTCCGTTAGCGTTAGTTGTTACAAAATAAAATATGGACGATCGTGCTTCCGAAAATAATTACTGACCTATTTGCTAGTCGCTTCGAAAACAAGTACGCGTTCTGAATTATTATGATTACTTTATGTTTTACGATATCTCAGGACTTGAATTTTAGAAGAATGGGATCCAAAAAGTTTAGGTTAAAAAATTCTTTCCCATCTACCTCTATCTTACAAACACATTAGTACCATAAATTAGTATTCACCTTAATACCTAGATATCTTCATCATAATAAAAAAACAGTGAAGTCACTATAGAATGCTTTGACATCCTCTTTTAAAAAATTCTTAGTCTCTACTATCTCTAAGCTCGACTGTAATCATGAACGCCACACTTGATGATTTAAAGTCTAAATTCCTTTACTTCAAACTACCTAAAACAAACTGATGGAAGATCAATCCCAAAGCCTATCACACGTCTACCACCATACAGATGTCATTGTCACATCACGACCTGTCAAGGATGCCCCAAGGTTTGTTTGGCGACCTTGCCTCTGACGTCACGGAGAAATGTATCCTATCCAAAATAACTCGGAAAAGCTGCCCAGTCGCCTGGAGACCGCGGCCGTGCACACATCTCGTGCTCCTCCGACCCTCGACCACTCTATCGAGTGAAGTGTGTGTGATTGTGATTGTGCCACCCCTTGCTTACTCAGGTACGATACGATACGTAAATAGCCAGTCGTCATATTCCCGACGTCCGTCCGACGGTGTAGTGTTTCAGGCTATTTCTAGACTGCGTAGGTGTGCTATCTCGTGGATGCGCGGTTCCGAGCCGTACAGTGTGTGATGGGGCTCATGGGATGACCTTGACCCATTTTTAAGTCGTTTAAGGATGATTCAATGTTAAAAATGTATATGTAGTTCAAGAGCATTTGCTCTAAGTCCCAAGGACGCTTCAAAAACTGATCTGATCAAAAAAACTTGTTTTAGCTGTATAGTTCATTTTAAACCCATTTTTAGTATCATAAGCTTCTCATCTGTTAACATCCTTTACAAGCTCTTTACTAACTGACCTTACATACATAGTTTTCCAAACAAAACCATCCATTACGTATGATTAAAGACTAACAGATTAGTAGGCGAAGAAGTATTTTCTGCGGTGAGCAACAAACGCCGCCGATAGTTTTAGCGATGCTTTAAAATAAACTTGTATAACCAGTGAAATTATCATCCTCATTGTTGGAATTTGCAATAACGCGTGCTTGTGATTAAGAAAATGCAAAGTCTTGGAATGAACAGGGTAAAGAAAAATATAGGCTTACAAGCAAATCTGTGCAGACGAAAAGGAATATAAAAATATTTTTTCTGCATAAAAGTGACGGAGGACGTCGCAGACAGAAGACAGTTTATACTTATTTTACTCTTAATGACGTGTCTAGTCATTTTTGTAGTCAGAAAAATGACGTCACTGGCTTATCGTTGAATATAAGCCAAACAAAATTTTTCTATCGTCTTTAATAAGTCATAAGTTAAGATCGAATAAAACAAAACTAATTTAAGCTTAAAAGCAAAGTTTCATACTGATCACTTTAACTCAATACTTGAAATATTGAGAAAACAATCAAAGTCAACGTATACAGGGCAAGAGGTTACATTAGTGATTGTATGTAATACTATTAACGATTATTCTTATCTACCACAAAAACTCTGCATCAAGTGCTTTGTAAATCATAAATACAAGTCAATTAAAGGCCTTTGATTCACTCAATTTAATTTCTAGAATCTTCTTCGCTAGAATGCCAAACTTTTTTAATAAACTACTGAAAACTATTTTCTAATTAAAATGTATTAAAATGTAATTAACGTGCAATAATAACTTCTGATAACGTAAAAATACCATTTTGATTTGGGTTTAAGAAAAGACCCCCTACATAGTTGGAGTAAATAACCATAATTGTTTGTGTCAAGCATGACCACTTACCACCAGGTGGGTCAGTTGCTTGTTTTCCTCTATTATATAAAACAATATTTAGACTTCATTCTATCGGGAAGGAGTCTCAAGAGTCGTCCTCTTTCCTGACCTAGCATATCTTAATAACGAAGCCAATGGGTAGGAAATTCTTTTATTGGAATCGCGGGGAATAAAATATGAATTATGTCGATCTAATGTATGATACACTGACACAACACTCGTGTCTTCTTTCAACTTGCCTCGACTTTAATCAACTGTAATTTCAATTAATATCTGCTAACTGTAAACTAAGGGGTCTTTTGAAACTGATTTTAATGATACAATCAACGACTTTTCAACAATTTCTAAGCGCTTTGAAGAAGGGTTTGACGTTACGACCTTACTGTGACGATTACAATTAAATAAAATTAATATAAATATAAATGCGTTGTTTCCGTTCACATCTAAACATCTACCATTGGCGTCAACCCGTAATGTGTCAAGGTGGACTAATATTAGGCGGCCAACTTCACGAATTTGTGTTCTTGTATTTATGACTATTTTACTGTTGCTTACACGTAATTTCAGATATTTATCGGTGTTATGTAAGTAATGGCCATTTGTTATACGTTCCCCAGTTTTATATAATGCCTCTTATGTGAGTACAAAACTTATCTCAATTCTTGCTACATACAACAACTTTGTAGAATCTTTCTTAATTTAAGGTCGTAAGTCATTTTTGTCCCGAAACATCACTTTAAAGTCTTGTTTATACAGTTAACAAACCACTTCAAACTCAGAGTTTACGGATAAAACGAGAGCTTTGTTACACCGTAACAATATTTAGGATAAAAGTTGAAGGTTTTCACAGATTAAATAAAAAGTCTGTAACTAAGTGTCGTGATTGTAAAACAAATAAATTTTATCGTTGTAATTTTCAAAATGCAAGAAACATCAATTCCACCAATGCAATATTTGTGATGCTGAATATATTTTTCAAATGCATAAAATTATTCATTTGGGAGGACTGACCGCAAGATTAGTAGTTAATTTGGCATAAATAAACACGCCTTATCTTATAAACATCCGCTTCAACAGAACGTAATAATTTAACTACGTAATAGACAAAAAGTGGAAGAGTTGTTTTTTTGTTTTTAAGGTCTTAACCGTTTGTAATATTCGGTTAGTCAAAGTTTAGAAGGTTCTAGATGGATATAATCTCTTGCAAAAGGAGGATCCTCTAGTAGTCGAACTACTGACTGACAAGCCGTTTGACTACAATGGTTTGATGTCTAGAATATGTATATTACTAGCTGTTGCCCGCGACTCCGTCCGCCTGGACTTTCATATAAACTTTGACCCCCCTTCTCTCCCGTATCATCCTTTTTTCCTACATACGCCTAACTTAAGTGGTTTAGATTTTTCATACAAAAGGTTTTTCCCACTAATTCCCGTTCCCGCGGGAATTTCGGGAATTCCTTTCTTAGCGGATACCTACTTCATAACATCTACATGCACTGCAAATTTCAGCCCGATCCGTCCAGTGGTTTGAGCTTTGCGTTGATAGATCACTATGTCAGTCAGTCACCTTTGAATTATAGAGATATAGATGTCGATTTAGACAAAAGCTAAGCTCAAGCTAAATTATTACTTTTGCTTGTTACACTTGGCTGATGACCAAACGATTGGATGCAACTATGCAGTATCGTATTAGCGAGATTATCGAGTTCTGACCGTTCAATAATTGTTACTCTAAGGATGCATAGATTTTTTTCTTGAGTTTGAGTTTGTCCTTTTTGAAATAGAACTTGATGCTATGTCACCTCCGCCCATAACCACGTGAGAAGTTTCACATATGTATTATCTGCTTTTCTTTGAATGCTTCTAGATTGAATTTTTTATTGTGTTTTGTTTACAGGATATAGCTAAGAAAGTTGGAGACGACAAAGGCCTTTCCGAACACCTCAAACTTCCAATACAGAGAATCAACGATTACCAGCTCCTTCTAAAGGTAATTTCAGTCAAGAAACATAAGATATCCATGTCTGCAATAATATCAGCAGTAAATGCAAAATCTATTTCCAAGTATATTTTGGGTTGAAATTACATTAAAAAAAACATTAAAATATTTCAAAAATTTTAAGATGTAAAGTAAATGTAAAGAGTATGGCTTTATTTACCCAGACAAAACCCTGTGGTGTGAATACAGTATTGAATCTAAAATTACTCATCGAACGTATTAAGATTGCGTCATAGTCGCTTTCATTGGGAAAACAAAAGGCGAAAAACATTGTTAACGGCTATATCCTATATACTGTTAAATGTTTTATTTAACGCTGATTACTTCCAACCGTATTACGGTTTAAGAAAATTATTTCTACTCTCTATGCGCATCAGCGCATATTACTTAATATTTATTATTTGTGGTATGTGGAAATACGAGAATAATGGTTGCCAAATAAAACAGGTATACGTTTTAAAAATTATTGTAACGGGATATATTTGTACTGAAATTATTAGTTTTTTCACTTTTTCCAAAAAATTTTTTAACCAAACAAATTTATTCAAATATTAAGATGCTTTGTACACTTTTTTAGTTACTGTCTCGTCCAGTCTTTAATTTGTGTTTTAAATATTATCATGCGACGTCTGTAACCTGTTTGTATAATTACTAAAAATAAACGAATAAATTCCTTCTAGGAACTAGTAAAATACTCCAAGCGTCTCGGCGACGATTGCACCGATCTACAGAAAGCTCTAGAACTTTTCCTTGGCGTTCCAAACCGAGCCACCAACAACCTCTTCATAGCCAGCATCGAAGGCTATCGCGGGAACATCTACAAGCTAGGAAGACTTCTGACCCACGACTGGTTCACTGTTGAAATAGAAGGACGGTCAAAGGAAAGATACCTGTTCTTGTTTAAGGCCAGAATCCTCATATGCAAGATCAAAAGAGTCGCTGACGACCGATCTGTATTCGTTTTGCAACATATTGTAAGGGTAAGTGGTCTCTTAAGAAATTTAAATCGTTATCTACATTGAAATGAGTAATGAAATCAATCCAATGGGCCGATAAATTTATTTCCAGCTACCCGTCGTAGAACTTCAGGATCACCCCGACACATTAAAATTTGAACTTCACCAGAAGAATTCTCCTTTAATCATAACTCTCAAAGCTCACAAGGAAGCTGTCAAAACTACCTGGTTGCGAGAAATCGGAGTGTATGCGAGCGATCTTGGTAAGAAATATTAGGATATTAAATAGACATGTTTTGAAAGACAAATGTCCCCACTTATAACTTGATAGCAGCTGACCTTATAACAATTATTTTTACTTAATTAGTTTCCGCACCGAATGTGTATTATAATGATCATACTTTTATTCGACCGTAACTAGAATACAGAAACAGCTGCTTATAAATACAATACAAAATAAATTGAAGAGACAAAAAATCTTATCTTTTTTTCTTTTTAGTTGCTCTAGCAGAGCACGCAGCAGATGACCTTCAAGTTCTACCACAAGAGGAAGTGTTCACTGAACCTGAACCTCTAGAAGAGAGTAAGAAGAGAGAACGCCCAGACGACGATCAAGAGAAGCAAGAAGACCAGCAAGAAAAGAAGCCGCGTATTTCTGAAGCTGAATCTTCTGTAGAAACAGTCGTTATAACAGAGCGGAAAGAAGAGAGCGAAGTCGTCGAAACAGTTGCCAATTTAGAAGAACTAACCACCGAAAGTAAAGTACAAGAAATCGTTAGTACGCAAGAAGTCACAGCAGATTTAGAAGCTAAATCGCTTGTGACCCAAGTAAGTACTATAGTAAGTGAGGAGCAATCTATAACACAGATTGAAACTGAACCACAAGCCCAGGCTACTGAAAACATCGAAGTTGGTATTCACGAAGTATCCGTTTCTAAGCAAGTTTCCTCGACACAGTCTATTCAAGTCCATTGCACCGAGGTATCTACCCAGGACTCTGTGCAAGAAACAGTAGAAACTACAAGCAAGAAACAGATCTGCAAAGAGAGTGTAGAAGTTACACAAAGTGGATTAGTAGCTGAAAATCAACAGTCCATTAAAGAAGTTGAGAGTGTGTCTGTGGAAGAAACACAACAATTAGAGCAAGTTGTTCAAGAAAGTTCACAGCAAGAAGCAGTTACATCCTCGCAGAATAATAAAGAAGAATCCCTATCAATAAATAGACAAACATCTCAAGTTTCTGAAAAAGCTGAAAGTGTAGAAAATCAACAAATATCATCCACTAAAAACGTTGAATATACAGAAAAACAAGAATCGGCTTTAGAAGTCAAAGAACAGAAAAAATCTGATGAAGTAGAAACTAAACGAGCTTCTACAAAACGTAGCTCAAAGAAAAAAGCTGCTGCTAAAAGCGAAGAAACTAAAACAGTTGACAATACAGAGACATTGAATTTAACCGAAGCTGTAACAAAAGTTAATAAAGAAGAAACGGCAGAAGTTGTTAATGTTCATACAGCAGAAACATCGATCAACCAAAGTAAAACAGAAGAATCTACTGAAAAGGAACAAGTCATTGTTTCTACAAAAAAAGAAGTAAAGGAAATAAAAGAAGAAAAGAAATCTGAAGACACTGTTTTAGAACAAGCTGTTAATCAAGAAGAGAGCGTTGAAGGAGAGATGTCGAGGTACAGCCGCACTTCGCGGCTATCTGGAGGTAAACTTTAATATAATTTCATAAAATATTTAAGATTGTGATTTTAGAAAATTTTAATATCGTGATTTTATCTTTTTAGAATACTCCAGTAGTACTCGAAAGTCATCGACAGGAGGTCGTTACGAATCATCGGCTGATGGAGCTGCTATTGCTTCATATTCATCTCGGCGCGAGAGTGGCTCGCGTATAGAGAGCAGCCGCTATGACATCGGCGGTCTTGAAAGCTCCGCCGCTTCTCGATACGAATCTAAATATTCAACATCAAGTGCTATTGAAGGTGGCTCTAAGTACGGCGTCGAATCGAGTTACGAAAGTAGGAGCTCAATCAAAGATGGCTCCAAATATGGCATCGAGTCTAGTTATGAGAGCAGGAGCTCCCTCAAAGATGGATCCAAGTATGGAATAGAATCTGGCTACGAAAGAAGCAACTCGATCAAAGATTCTAACTACGGCGTAGAATCTAGCTACAACAGCAGACGATCTATTAAGGATGGATCTAAAACTGCTTTAGAGTCTACTTACGAAAGAAGCAACTCAATCAAAGAATCTAAATACTCCATTGAATCTGAAAGCGATAGCAAAATCAACAACATTGCAGCCAAGTACGGTCTCAACAATAACATTGAGTCAAAAACAGAAATTAAATCGTCCAAGCAAAGCATCGAAGCTAGTTATGACATTGATATGGATGCACCCAGCAAAATTGATAGTATCGCTTCAAAGTACGGCCGGAATTCCATCACTAGCAGTGCTAATATTGAATCTCGTTCTACAAGGCTAAATATAGATATGAGCCTAGATGGAGAAGACGTTGCGGCAGAGTCGCGTTCTGAATCTAAATATTTGAGCTCCAAAAACGGGGAATCAGTCTTCGAAAAAGAAGTCTCCAAAAAATCCTTATCCAATGGTTCTGTAACTAACGAATATGTAGCGGAGAAATCGATATCCAAATCAGAGTCTTTTGATGGTAAACCGATTTTCAGCAAGACGTTAGAGGGGCAGAACATCGAACGTAAGTATAACATACTCACATCACCGTAACAGTAGACACATAGTGCTTGTACATACGCTTTAAGGTTAACACACACCACACATTGTGCTAACGCTTCTATGTCCTAACGTACGACGTATGGCGTACGACAATGATGTTTGAATTCGCAGCGGGTGAGAATGCGTTGTTCGAATGCAAGATCAGTTCCGCGGATGAACTGCACGTGACCTGGTTGAAGGACAACAAGCCGTTGACAGACAGATTGATGGATCGCGTGAATATATTGAAAGACGGGGAGGTTCATAAGTTAGAGGTGATGCATTGTAGAGAAGACGACACTGGCTTGTATACCGCGAGGGCTGAAAACGCGAAAGGCAATGCCCACTGCACGGCGCAATTGATAGTACATGAGCGTGAGTAGATACTCCTTAGTTTTGGGACCGATCGTTTTGACCATACACAGACAAAATAACAATTCTTATATTCAAATATATTTATATAACCAGATAATAATAAAAAGTAATTTCAAAGCTAGCAAAGTTCTATGATGAACGAAACCAGTAAAAAAACGAAAAATACGCAAATAAGTTCAAAACAGTTGGTCCCTTTAACAGTAGATATAGGCAAATCGACGCAGCATATAAAAGCAAAGCATGGCCGTCGCATTGACAACATCGTAAGAGCATAACAGTAGCCATTCTATATCTCTTGATAATTTTCCGTATTGCGACTGAACAAATGATGCATGAACATTGTGTCTAGCTTATATTCCACCCCTAGACAATTTAGAACCAAATTAAGCAGATCTCATAGCAATATCAACATAAGAAGATTCAACAAAATTCTGGTAGTGATTCGGTAAGACAATCTTCAAACTGCCTTCAGAATGATTTATTAATTCTGCGTAGAAAATATAATAAATTAAATATTAATCTAGCTTTTACTTCAAACTAAACAGTGACACCAGAAGAAAGGAAGCAAAAGAATGCTCTGAACGCACCATACTTTCTGGTTGCTCTGAAGGATACTGAGATATTGTTGAACACGTACCTTCGTTTCATGGTCAAGGTGAAGGGCAACCCGAATCCTGATGTGAAATTGTGAGTAGTTAACTTGCTATTTATTAATAATTACTTATAGCTACCTCAAAACACACTCCCACTAAAGAATATTAAACTAAAGGCTAAAATTGTTTGTGCAAAACCTGAAACATCAGTCTTTGTCCATTTATTATCTTGCAAAATTTATTTTCAAATCTACTATTCGAAACTAACATATTTTGAAGATTTGTCTTTTGAAATTTTCATATCTTCATGTCTGTTTGCAATTACCGGGCAATTATTTACTCATATTTTGACTTATCCATAAGAGTATTTAAACACTACGTTATAGCATTATCTTATTTATATATAATTATATTATTATTATGTAGGCGTAATAATAAAAGTATTCAAAGATTAATTTATCAGCAAAAAGTCAACAAGTCAATTGTACAAGAAACAATCTTCTAGCTACCGCGATGGCAAAGAAATAATTACCAGCGCGGAGAGTGATCGGGTGTCGATCGTACGAACCCGCGCTGAAAAGGGCTGCTACGAGCTCGTGATCGCGGATGTGAGCGCGGCCGATGCCGGCAAGTACTCGTGCAGGGCTGTCAATATGTACGGTGACGTGGAGTCTGAAGCCACTGTTATTGTTGTTGGTGAGTTACTGTACTTTAATATAAAGATTCTTTCCAATAACGAAAAAAAACAATTACTGCAAATTTTTGGCTTGATGCTAGTGAAGTTGGGTAATGTATAAAGTACATTGTTATGTACTTTATTTTATGTTTAAATAAGACGAATGAACGTCTCTTTTTGGAACGGCTATTTTTGAATTACGTTTTATAATTATAACAAACTACAATGATTAATAAGTTATTCACTTCATAGGAATACAAGAAAATTCTCACATACTTTTAGTTATGACCAATAAAACCTGTTGTAACGGAAAAATTTATGAACACATAGAAAATTAAAATATTTCCGACTATCTTTGACTTTTTTAATCTGGGACAAGATCATGTCTCTTATAATAGATATATGGTGATCTTGATTTTCGTGTTATTTAAAAATATTATCGACAATGACATGCAACACATTTCAGTTAAAACATTTGGACTGCTTCCAATGTTTGTTTATGAATTAGTTTCTCTTCAGAAATAACTTTACTCATTTTATTATGGTCCTTTCAGTTACGTTATTCTCTTACAAATTATGTAATTGTATTATGTAGAATATAATGTAATCGTACAATAAGACGAAGGTTTAATGCCCTCTGAATTAATTAATTTGTTTACTCTATTTAAAATTTGGCAAACACTTCGATCAAAGATCAGTTTGTCGCGACGTCTCAACCTGAAAGTCTGTCGTGTTGAGCTGAGTTTGAGTCTGATAATGTTAAAATTGCGGATAGTGATATAATAGATTAGATTAATAAAATGAATCATATAGATGACAAGAACATATTTGGAGAACTCCTGCCCGGTGGTGAAGGATTACTAGCGAAAGGGGAGAAGGCTGTATTCGCGTGGAAGCGAGATGGCCTCGATTTTGACCCTGAAGAGAGGTTCAAGGTTCTCCTCGGAGATGATGAGGATTCCTTGGCCCTGGTCTTCCAGCACGTGAAGCCTGAAGATGCCGGTCTGTACACATGTGTGGCTAAGACCAGCACGGGCAATATTTCCTGTTCTGCAGAACTTACTGTGCAAGGTCAGTTATTACATATTCTGTACGGTTAGTCAATATAAAGTTGTTTATAGCATTAGATGCGAAATTATTGAGGGTTGAAGATTAGTTTCTTAGTTAGAAATAATTTATAAGTAGGTACATTTAATCAAAATTTAAATTAGTGAAATATGAAGTGAAAACCTAAGTACGTTTATATTACAAACCTTAGTAGATTGTATTTTTGTTATATGTTTGTAAGAAGTTTACAGAAGTACTTAACAATTTAATAAATTTTAATTTTAATTAATCAAGAACTCAATAGTATGCGATCTAAATTCTACAGTAATAGTTCAGCACTTGGCAACTTCGCCGTAGTAATCCGTCCTAGGCCTTGTATACAACATTGGAATGTCATGCCTTCAATTGTTGTCTTTACTAATATATTTACTATTTATAATGTTAATTATATTACAGAGTTAACAAAATATTTATATAGTGATACCATTATGTCTCAAAAAGTTACACTAAGGCTATTTTAAAAAAAACAAATTTTTCGGTTATCCATTTCTATTTTTTTTTATAAAAAATGGCTTCTAGAATATTTACTTTAATTTATTTTTAAATTTGATATGATAGCTAGAAAATTCGAAATAGAAAATGGTTAAAAATATTTTTTGTATTACTAAAACGCTACAAACATGTTATTTTATGGTCATCTGGTTACTTTATAAAAACTATATCTTGTATACATTAGTTCAAACCATTAAAATGTAACAACATTTATAAGACTATAACTTAGAAGCTTTAAGAGAGATAACATTCTTTTTTGAAGCGAGTTTAATCGAAATAGCAAATTATATATTTCTCAGGTATGGCCGATAACGTCACATCTTAGTAGAAATCGTCCATAAAAGTGACGTCATACAACTTTTCAAATAAGTGTACCTAATGAGTAAAGACGTACATTACATTACAAAATATTTATTAATTTATATATTATTACCTAATTTAACTTGGACGTGGAACCTCTAGGTGCCGTGAACTACCTCCACCGTGAACCAGAGAAGCCAACTCTTCAAATTGAACATCGTGAGCCAGTGGTGTCCAGCGGTGGGTCGGCCATGTTGGAAATTGTCTGTAAAGGCTACCCCAAGCCAACTGTCGTGTTCAAGCACAAGGGAGAGGTCGTTGAAGCCGATGCTAGGCACAAGTTAGTAATCCTGCTATCCTACTAATATTGTAAATGTGAAAGTTTGTCTTTCACGCAAAACGGCTGGACCGATTTATGTGAAATTCGATACCCTAGATTAACACATAGGAAACTTTTTATCCCGACATTGCTCCGGGAACGGCCAAAAACGGGTAAAACCGCTGCTAGTTTACTATATTGATAGTTTTTGTCATTGATTAAAATTCTTGGATGAGATGGGAGATAATGAAGTAAGTGATAAAAGGGAACGTAGACTTGCCAAAACACATAATATGAGAAGGAAGTATTCTAGTTGGAGCAACTTCCGAAAATGGCTCGATTATTCGAACTATTCATTTTGGTAGTCGTTAAAATAATATTATAAAAGAAAAAAATAAATATAATCAATATCGTCTTCTAGTATCCCCGAATAATTTTGAAACATTCAAAATATTTTTTCACTTTTGATGGCTATTTATGTGATTTTTTTTCCAGATTCCTCCACGAAGATGACGAGAACATGTCGCTAGTGATCAAGAACGTGACATCAGCGGATAGTGGTATATACGAGGTGACCGCGTCCAACGACCTGGGAGATGATACCACCACCTTCAACCTGATGGTCACTGCTCCTCCCAAGATCAAGAAGAAGATTGAAAACCAGACTTGCATGGTAAGCTTTGAAGGTTATTGGACTACTAGATCCCTTTTAGTCCTCCTTGACTTCCTTTTTAAAGTCAGCAGATCCTTAACGAGCACCAATCAATGCATTTCTTAGGCAATTTTCCTGCTTAGATACCGACTATGACGTAAATGTAACATTTAGTTAATACAATATTTTTATGAACTAAAACAATAGAGCATTACTTCGTCTCGGGTTTATCGTATTTTTTTAAGCTAAATAAGCTAAAAACAGGTTGAAGTTTTATTTTATACTAGAGCGCATAATAATTTCTATCTACAAACAGTCACAATTGAGACAATATTAAATTCTTCTAGGTGGAATCATCACACACAGTGACGATCGAAGTGGAAGGTACCCCAGCTCCTGAAGTGAGCTTCTACAAAGACGGGGTTCTCATCACCAGTTCTGAACGCATCATCATCAAGAAGGAATCTGATGAAGTGTACACCATCACCATTAAGGATGCTAAGCTCACTGATACTGGATCCTATTCTGTCGTTGCGAAGTAAGTAATTTACTTAAGTACGAGATTTATCTCGTATTAGAATTAGTCATAATAATTTTATTTTAAGAGCAACTGTCAGTTTCCTTTCGTTTCTTGTCTGTAGAAACTGTATTCCAAAACGGGGCATAATGATTGATTTGTAATACCATGCAGACCGCGATGAATAAAATTGGAACATTGAAAACTCGAGACGACTACTCATAAAAATTGGATTAATTTACCTGGATTAATGGATTCCAATTTTACAGAAATGTATTATTATGACAATTCCAGGAATGAACTCAACCAATGCTCGGACTTCTGGCAGTGGCTGGTGACGTCACCGCCCAAAGTGGTCAAGAAACTCGGCTCCTCTAAGGTCTGCGAAGAAAAGGAGACCGTCACCTTTGAGGTGCAAACTGAAGCTGAACCAGCACCTACTGTTACTTGGTTAGTTTACCATTTTTATTTTTTCCTTGTATAAGCATATAGAGAGCAAACGAGCGAACTGATGACCCGAAAGTGGTTATCACCGCAAATTAACACTCGCGGAACTTGACAGGTCTGGAGTATGCTTAACTTTTTGAAGCACCCTCTCCCAAGTCCCACTTGAATACACATAAATTAAGTAATGGCATCTCCTCAGAGATCTTATTGCTTTTAAGGTCAGTGGAAACACTTCCTTCTTTTATACCCTACATACAAATGCTTTTTTATTTAAGGGGCCAATACCGCATTCGCGAAAAAGCTAAGCAACTTTGGAGGTGGTCGTTTATCATCTGACGAATCTAGTCAGTTGCCGCTATCACCTAAAAAATACTCAATGTTTTCCCCAGGTTCAAGAACAAAACTGAGATAAAGGAATCATCATCGATTAAGATCTCGTCATCTGGCCAAGCACACAAGATGGTCATCACGTCTGCAGCTAGAGCTGATGCAGGAGAGTACTCCTGTGAGGTACGACTTGAACCATGTTTATGATTTGTATTTCAGATGTAACTTTATGCAATTTCTTTTATGTTTTCTTCTAAAAGTTAAACATGTTTAAGATTTGAAATTCCACTGGTCTGTCAAAAATCCTCTTTTTGGTACAAAAAAAAATAATAATATTTGAGAACACTTATTTTAACACAGCGCCATCTAGTCAAAGCAGAGCTTGCTGGCAACTAGATAACGCATAAATTGCATAAACAACATTAAACATACTTCGCTTCTGTAAATACATACACAAAATACATAGCAACACCAGGTCCACAGATACAAAAGTAAATGACAAATATAATTTTCTGGCTTGGGTATCGAATCTACGACCTTTCGAGCAGAAGGATTATCAGTTTTTTATTTTTATTTTGACAGATTCGCAACGTCCATGGATCAGCCAGTGACTCCTGTCTGCTGAATGTCCGCTGTGGACCGATCTTCACTCAGAAACTAAAAGACACGACGTCTAGCGAAGGCGATGTTAACGTGGAGTTTACTGTAGACGTCGAGGCCTACCCAGAGCCTAATGTCCAATGGTTAGTACGTTTGTTTCAAGAAATTTTTAGCATCAAATGGATTTTTTCTACATTCCTAAAATTTATCAGAAGACGAAGAACTTTCTTATAAACAAAAGTAATGTTAGATTTGAGTAAGTAAATAAAAATATCAATATTTTATTGAACCGTTGTGATACTACCAAAGTATTAAAACATATATTTTAAAAATTAATAAAAAACAGTTGAGATGGGACAAAGATTTGTTTAATATTTAGATGAAGTAGATAAATTGACGATTGCAATAAACAAATAATAATAAATGTCAATGAAAATTAAAATTCTAACGGTGACTGTACCTTAAATCATTTTTTATATAAATAGCAAAACCATGTTTAATTAATGACAAAAACACTTTTTTATCTCGCAGGTACCTAGGGGACGTGGAAATAACAGAAAAGAAGTCAGTGTACAGTCGCGTAGACAACGGTAGTACGCACAAGCTGATATTGAAAGAAGTGTCAGCTGAAATGTCCGGCCAATACACTTGCAAAGTATCCAACGATCTAGGAGCTGACTCCTGCCAAGCTACCTTCACAGTTAATAGTAAGTCTCACATTCTAGATTTTATTCTGAATCAACTTTACAGTCGCGATGATATTGTAATCAGAACAAACCCCATAATACTATTTATTTATTTATTTATTATGATCATAGTCTTTTTTACCTTAAATTGATAAATCAGCATATTTTACTATTAAGGTCTGTACCTACAGGTTATTCAAAGTAATTTGATTAGTCTTTTTTCTTATAAATAAATAAACATGTTTAAAGACTGATAAAAGTGAATTTCAATTCTCAGGGAAACCCCGTATCACCAAGAGTCTGGTAGATATGACGGTAGACGAAGGTCAGACCCTGAAACTGGATGTAGAGGTGGAAGGATGCCCTGAACCCAAGGTCAAGTGGTTCAAAGATGGCAAGGAAGTCACCACAGACGCCAGGATCAAAATTGAAAGAGATACGCAGAGGTATTGTTTAAGAATTGAAAAAATCACTACATAGTATGAAACAAAGTATTTTTCTCTGTCCTTAAATATGCTTAAATCTCTAAAACTACGCAATTGATTCTTATTTTGTTAATAGAAAGAGTAGTTAAAGAGGAAGGTTTATATTATGTATAATACATGCATAATGCGGGTGAAGCCGTCGATAGCTAGTAATAAAAATCATATTTTCCTCATATATGAAACTTGAAGTCTTGAAGGAGTATTATTATATTATTATGAATCATAATGTACAATAGATATTAACTTTGTTGAAATATGTTTAGGTACACTTAATATTATAGCTACGATTTTCCAAGTTAGCTTAATGTTTTAGTAGCATAGCCATATATTTAAATAATATCATACATAGTACCTTCCTTAGTTATCCTTTAAACAGAAATTACTTATGACTTAATTTAAACAAGAATGAAATTATTTATCTCAGGTTGGAAAGCTATCATCTGACCGTCACTCTTATCAAAGAGGAAGACGGAGGTGAATATGAAGTTCGGGCTGAGAACGAAATGGGATCTGTTTCTTCAAAGAGTACAGTCACTGTTCACAGTAAGTATTATACTAGAACACCATTTTAAGGAAATTTATCAAATTGTAGAAAAATATAATATCTTAATTTAAAAGTCTTCATAATTATTTCTAAAGACGATTTGTAATACTTGATCTGAAAGGTACATATGTTTTTACACTCCAACTCTCAACTAAGGTACACAATCGCACCTGAATCTTGAAGGTAGTGTAGTGATAGTAGCACAGTAGTTTGAACAAGTAGATATGACTACCTGCACGTAGTATATGTAGTTTTACTGTGACGTCCTAGTTCCTAAGTATTTTGTTTAAATCTGTTAAGGCATTCAATAGACTAGAATGCTAGTGTGAAATTCGATTGACATCTTACTCCCTTTGTAGCACGTAACCTTACATCTGTCTATTAATGTAGTTCCCATTTTAAATCATTAAATTGTCATCATTTTTCATTGTGTTCGATAGCCAGAGAAGTACATTCGCGGTTAATAAAAGAAGCAATAGGAGAGAATGAGCAAGATAATGAATTGCGTAAAGTACAAGAAAAGATGATTGAAGATATACTGGATGATGGTAACAGGCAAAAAGCTACAAAGAGTAAAACCGAACCTGAAATGGCTGACGAAAAATGGCTTTTAGATGAGACGGATAGTGCCAAAACTAAGTCAGTTTCATCTGAAGAGATCGAGCAACCGGTTCCCAATAAAGCTAGAAAATCTATTTCGGAACCTGAAAAAGCGGAAGAAAAATGGATTCTAGATGACGAGGATAAGATATCGAAGAAAATTATTGTCGAAGAATTAGAAGAACCCAAACCAAGTGAGTCTAAGAAATCGGTTACTGAACCGGAAATTATCGAAGCAAAATCTGTCTCAGATGAGACTAAGAGTATTAAGAGAATAATTAGTATTGAGGAGGTTGAACAACCAACTAGCAGGAAAGCAAGAAAATCTATTACGGAACCAGAATTTGTGAAGGAGAAGAATTTAGACGAGGAGATCGCAACAAAGGCTAAAAAGATCGATAAGGTTGAAGAAGTCGAGCAGCCATCTATAAAGAAGGGTAGAAAGTCAATCACAGAGCCAGAAATTGCTGAAGAAAAATCATTTTGGGATGATATAGGGGATGATAGCCAAGCGAAAACGCCAAAATTGGATGACACCCGCGCGCAACCATTACAATCACAAAAGTCCGTAACTGAGCCTGAACAAGCTGATTCTGGATCTTTCTGGGATGAAAACCATAATGAACATAACAAAAAACCAATTATTGAGGAAGTAAAGACTAAAGTCCAACAAGCTGAAAAGGAATACACTAAACCAGAATCAATTAAAGAAGTTCCAATCGACGAAGAAATAAAATCCCCAAAACGTAAATCTGTCAAAAAAGAAAAGCCTGCTGATGAACCATTAAGTGCTGAATCTGAAGGTATAAAAAGCGCTTCGCTTTTTCACAAATAGGCAAACAGCTTTCGTTTAGCGAAACTCACTATATCGCGCGTAGCATTGCATGCTTTAATTTGTGTTTTCCTTAACAATCCCAAGTGTGATTTATTGTTTAGGCCGAGTTTTCGAAACAGTAACCACATTCAAGTCAGGTGACGATGGCTCGATTATAGTATCCAAAGTCAGCAGCACTCGCTCCCATGGCGCTATTGTAACAGGTCAGTATGAATCTACCCGCTTATATCTCCATATTAACTATTCATCTCATCCCATCTTAAAATATAACCCAATCAGTATTCTCCTATAGTATATACTTAAAGCACCCACCATCGCATGCTTATTTAAATTAATTATTTATAATCATACTGTTTCTGTCCAATAAAATATTTTAACTGATAGGTCCAGCCGAAACGCGCACTTTACATAAAATGACATCAACTTCTGTGCATTTCGAAGAAATTGACGATGATAACGATAGAAGAATAATTCTGCCAAACAAACCACACACAACTTCACTGGAAGTGGAAGAGATAGCTAGTCACAGCTATTATCTATCGGAACTTGGGTATTACACCATCCCAGACCATATTAGGAGGGGCACCTATGGTCTTATAGAAGAACCACAAACAGACTCAGACGCCGAATCTAACCCTCGAATGGCAAGAACTGGCGGCAATAGAACAGTATCCATCAGATGCGTTTCCGAAGACGAAATGAGTTGGCAAAATGATTCCTTATCTCGGGAAATATCTATTGAAGACCTTTCCAAATCTATTTTTGAAATAGATGAAACGAAGAAGGTTTTCAGTAAAGACTCATACGTTCGGCAAACTTCTTTCAAAGAAGATTACTTTACGAGAGAGGGAGATGAAGAATCGGTTATATTAAAAGAGAAATCAGAAAAGGTATTCGAAAATGACGTCACGGAAAGGCTTATACATATATCAAGAGAATTCGATGCAGATGAATATAGGAAAGTTGACAAGAAAATTGACGATATCAGGAATAGGATTTTTGAAGAATTGGTTATGGAACCACTAAAAGAAAGAGACATAGAAACAATTACAAAGGATGTCGCCGAAACGACCGTTGAACGAAAGAAAAAAAGTAATTTAAATTTATTCAGCGTAGCAGAAGAGGATGATGGAGATATAGAAGAATTGCTAAAACGAAGCCAAAGGCAAAGGAGCATTTTAGATGAAATAATAAGTACGGAAGACGTGAAAGGTAATTCCTGTCAAATAATAATTGAACAAGATATATAATTGATGCGCGCGGCTGATATAAAAACAAAAATTAATGCTGTTTTGTTCGTCACTTCTTTAACGTCTTGATGTTGCTTCAATTTCAATATATATTGCTGAAGAATTACGCTTTCGGTTGGCTATTTTCTTATATTTGACAAACTGACTATAATAATATAAGGAAGTATCCAACTACCTTATATTTCTGACACTTGACGCCGATGTACACTAATGTTCAATCGTATGTTTGTTTTAGCGCGCATGCGTAATAACATTTCCTTCTGGCATACTAATACTTGGGTCCCAATCCGTCGAAGGTGCTAGCAACTTTTAGCAACCACACTCCTCATCAATCAAGGTAACACTTTTATTATCTTTTGTGCATGGCATGGAGTTACAGTGTAATTTATTGTAAGCCACACAGATATACACTCTACAAAAACATTTTGGTAAGTTTATAAGTATTTAAAATAACGGCTGTAAATATGCGCCAATTATAGAATGTATTTATGGTTGATGAAGATAGACTAAGCACCAATGGCTTTAAAATGTTGCTGTTATCCTTTACATTGCAGAACCTTCTTAGATTACTTTTTGCTCTTCGAAAACATATATTTGTATTCTTACTTAAAACTTTAATACAGATACCTAAGTTTGAAGTTCACGATTTTACTATTGAATAAATTTTCGTCTTTCGATCGCGTCCTCAATTGTAAATAGCTTTTGATAGCAATGCTTATGTGTAACCAATTTGGATCAAAAGCTAACGACATCTTTCCTTCTAGCATCACCCACATTAAAAGAAAGCAGTATGAAAGACGGGCATACCTACGAATCCTTGCCACTAGTGTACACAGTTGAAGCGGCTGGTAACCCCAAGCCTATTATCAAATGGCTTCATGATGGCAACGAAGTGAAACCAGACGGAAGAGTTCATATAACTAACGATGGAGATGTTTACAAGCTTGAGATTGACGCCGTAGACTTGAAGGATGTCGGCAAATGGCAGTGCGAAATCAGCAACAAGTTGGGCAAACAAGTGCTAGACGCTCAATTGTCTGTTTCCCGTAAGTACATTTTTAGATTTTACTTCAGAATCAGAAAGTCCATTAGATCAAAAACTTTCTAAATTTTGTATCCTTGTAAAATGACGCTAAAACAATTTAGTTCCAACTCTAATAAGTATAATTATGAATTTCTCATAATTTTCCGTCTGATAATATAATTGAATGTTTACATTATGTTCGATACGTATTTTTTAGTTACTTTCTTAGTTAAAAACTTAAGAGATACTATATTGATATGAAAAGTAGCATGGTGTAGCTTCTATGCACGTTTTCTACTAAGTAACATTTAATATTAATACGCTACACCTTAGTAGATTTTTGCTACATAGCAAAGCAAATATTGGCATAAATTTTTTTATTATTTAAGAAACGATCTAATTTTTTTTCATACCCTATCACAATGACTATTCCATAACCACTTGCATGTGCTTAAACCGCTACTATTTTCCAACAGCGGTAGCGGAATACCGCAAGCCTATCTTCAAACAGCCGCTGGAAGCGCAACGCGTGATGCAGCGCGAGCCGGTCACCCTCAAAGCGGTCTGCACGGCCGACCCTCTTCCTCACGTGGCGTGGATGCTCAACGGCAACGAGATCGTACCAGACGCTACTGTCACCACCAGCGCTGATTCTAAGGAGCTGGAGCACGGGTTGAAGGAGTGCACCTTCACGTTGAACATACCGACTGGTAAGTAATAATAATTACGTGATAAAAACTCCGCAAATAAAATACGGTAAACCTACTATGTTTTTTTTATAATATGAAGAGGGGATACGAGCTGGACGCACTCCTGATGTTAAGGGTAACGCCAGCCCATAGCCAATGCAGTGCTACCCGGAACTTTGCTGTAAAGCCCAACTGCGGGCAGGTGCACTACACCGACGCTCCCCCTGACTTTGAGTCACAAGATGTTAGGACTCATGAGCCCAGTAATCTAGCTGGCTACAGTGCCCTACTATTCAAGTAGTTAAACTTCTAGCGACATCCAGATCGCTTGGGATCTTATTGTTGAAAAAAACTTTAAGAAGTCCGAGCTCTATATCAAAACCTTTACTGTATATACTATGGCTTTAAAAAATCTGATAAAAAATATTCATCACTTGTTGCAAAGTAACTGTTTAGCAGATCATCTAACATGTAATGTCTTACGTATTAAATTACTTTTGGATGTTTTTAAATCCTTAGTGCTTGCCAAAGCACAATTTCTGTTTCTATTTTTAAACTAATACCATTGTCTGTAATCCGCCAGGTCGTCACCAAGACACGGGAGAGTACACCATCCAAGCCAAGAACCAGTACGGAGTTGGAGAGTGCTCGGCGCGTCTGGACATCTTACTTAGACCAGAAATCGAAGGCCTCAAGGACGTAACCGCTATGCCGTATGAAGAAACCACATTCATCACTAAGATCAAGGCTAATCCTATTGCGGAAGTGAAATGGTAAGATTTTTTGTCAATTACTGTTTATCACTTTTATTATCTGTTTCTCGTCAGATAAACCGCGTCCTTTTTTATACGGTATAAAAATGACATTAGTTTTAGCCAAAAATCTCTATAATATGGAACTCCCTATAATATGCAAAAGTTTTATTAACTTACTAGCTGTTTCTCGCAACTTCGTCCCCATCGATTTCTTTTTCCATTATTTCTTCCCTCCTTTAAGTTGTAGCGTGATGTTATGTAGCCTTCCTCGATAAATGGTCTTTTCAATATAAAAAGCATTTTTCAAGTCAAACTAATAGTTCCTGAAATTAGTACTTTCAAAGAAACAAACAAACAAACTCTTCAGCTTTATAAATTAATATAAGTATAGATTTTAATTGCTATTTGATCTTGTTTTTTCATTGTTAAGCTACAAATATTTATAATGCATTCTATTGTTTATAAAACTGATTAAATTGTTTATTATCAACAGGAGCAAAGATGGCTACGTTATTCAACCAACTGCTAACATCGAAATATCTCAAGATATTCCATCAGAAACCTACAGCCTCACTATCAAGAAGATCGGAGTAACCGACGCCGGGGTGTACAGTGTTTCTGCTAAGAACGAAATTGGAGAGTCATCTCAGCAAGCTCGACTTACCGTGCATAGTGAGTCATATAACTATTTACGTACGCACTGAAGGTTCGGACGAAGGCTTACTTATACTGCACATTGAGGGTTCCAAACCTATTGAAATACTCTAAATTATTTTCATTGGAAATTGTATGTTTTTGTAATATATATGAGACCTATAGTATATTATATCTTAAGCATCTTGTTTATTATTCTAGATACAAATAAATGAAAAATATCTGTTTAAAAGTTAATCTATATAGCTCCTTAAGAAAGGAAACTTACTCCACCAAAATTATGAGCTTCAATGGCATAAATTTTCATAATTTGGTATGAGTCAAACATGGGTCATCGATAGGACGTTATATAAGAGTTCATTTAACCCCTTCCAGCAAACGAGCCATACTTCTCAAGACCGCTTTCAAAGCAGACAGTTAAAGACTACGACGATCTGACCCTCCGCATTCGTTGTGACGGTGTGCCGAAGCCCGAAGTCAAATGGTACAGAGAGGGAGTCGAACTGGTGAATGATGAACGCAGGACCATAACCACTGAGGTGGGAGGACAAGTGGACAGCGAACTGGAGATCAAGCACTTCAATGCTGGCGATGCTGGAAAGGTTTGTAGTCTTTATATTGGTATTATGACAAAGAATCTCTTAAGAAAAATAAAATAATATTTCAAAAGCTACCGACACATTGTTTTTTAATTTGGCGCGAGAGTTTTTAGGCAACAATAACGTAAAATTTTTGGCATGTAAAGGTAGGAACTAAAGTCAGTTAGGCGGAATTGAACTGGCTCACCCTAATTAGTACCAACTTCCCCACAAAAAAATGTCAATCAATGTTCCCATTCTGTTTAATCCTATAATCCTATTTGTCATAAATCCATTTCTATACGTGACGAGTAATTTAAACTAAAATTTTAAAGTTTTTACTGAATTTAGTAATGCATCTTTAACGTCTAATAACTTTCTTTAAATTCATATTGAGCATAGTAGTTTTAGCTCTGTTTTACTGAATTTAGTTAGGCATTTCTAATTT
This sequence comes from Eurema hecabe, assembly GCA_026213755.1. Taxonomy (NCBI): domain Eukaryota; kingdom Metazoa; phylum Arthropoda; class Insecta; order Lepidoptera; family Pieridae; genus Terias; species Terias hecabe. The sequence continues at coordinate 10,237,157 of JADANM010006098.1, forward strand.
CTTCTCTTTTCTTTACAGTACAAAGTTGTAGCAATGAACCTTTGTGGTGAAGCGACTACGGAAGCAGTGATGTCACTATCTCAGCTGGCTCCTGGCTTCGTCCACAAGCTGGAGCGCCAGAAGGAGGTGGATGAAGGAGAACCCTTGGAGCTGAAGGCGAAGGTCGACGGCAGCCCCATACCCACTGCCACGTGGTATGTTAAACAGTTCCATTAGATATTGATGGAAATTGTGAAGCTAAATATTTTGTTAATTGGTTCTATAATAGACTTTTCTTTATAAACTTTAATTGGTACTTAAATTGAACGATGAAGTAAAAACTTGTCTCTGCATTAACCTAGTAAAGAGAACAAATGTAATTTCAAAAGTTGTTTTAATTAGTACCTATACTATAAAGCGCTAAGTATAGTACGCGTCATTTATGTTTAGCGATTGACGAGAATAGCTGCGCATCGGTAGAATTGCGCTCGTAATTGACGTATTGGTGAAAGAAAGACAACACGACTGGGACAACCAATCACCGCTCGCGCACCTGACGATCACGCGCGGGGCGCGATACCTCGATACCTTATTTTTGATTTCTGCACAGGTTTCGTTCAGCGCTAAAGATTCGTGACGCGTACTATACATTGTGGTTTTTTTAAAAAAAACTGAACTCAACGTCATTTTACCTTAGGTTCAAGGACGGTGTTAAGCTACCAGCCGATGATCACGTAAAGCAGACCGCTCTGCCCGACGGCACGGTGAAGCTGAGCATCGATCGCGTGACCCCGGCCGACTGCGGCGCCTACAAGCTGGTCATCACTAACCCTAACGGGGAACACTCGGCATTGTGCGCTGTGGCAGTTAACCGTTAGTATTAAACCTTATTATTTTTGGAGTGCTAATTTACATAAAGAGTTCCGTTACGTGATGCGTTACGCGTCTGTCTTATATTTATCTCTCACACATGTTAGGAAGACATCTCTTATCTCACTCTACACTTAGATTAAATCTTTTATTGGATTTGGACGTCTATGTATTTTTTTTAATCCTACATTCAGATCATTTCATTACTTTCGTTATTTTTATACTTTTCCTTACTGCCAAAGTGGACTGGAAAATATCGTTCCTTAAAAAAGTCCTTTGCTTGATATAAATAATAATATCAGACGGTTAAAAGCCCATGAGCCCACTTGGCCGATTTTCCCGATGTTTTTCCTTTTATATATCAAGAACAGTCTATGACACTGAACAATAGTTGAGTTATTGTTGGAAAAAGTGCAATACATTCAGAATTTCCTCAATAAAAAATTTATTACTAATCATTCACAAATTCAGCAACACCTCGCAAGCCGTCCTTCAGCCAAGAGTTGGAAGACGCGAAGGTGGTGGTGGGTCAACCGGTGAAGCTGGAGGCGAGGGTTATGGCCTTCCCCGCGCCTGAAGTCAAGTGGTTCAAAGATGGTAAGTTGATGGTAAATAGTATACTAAGTTCAGACTCTTCAGACAGACCCTAATGGTATCTTTCAGTCAGGAGTTGGAAAAACACAAAGAAACTCTATTTGAACAAAAAAGGGATACTTACCTAGATTTTTATAGATGTAGGCAGATTTTTGACCACGACCTCGTCAGGTAAGTAGTATAGCTACTGATTGTCTATTACTCTAAACTATATTTTCAGGAATTTCCTAAAGGAAAGACAAAGGTGGTTCTGCATTACATAGTCAAAGTAGATCGCTATTGGTTTCCCCAATTAATTTATGAAAATAGACTCAATAGTTTGTAATATGCACCGATTAATATACACTAGACAACATGAATGATGTTTTATTAACTATATTTTTAATCCTAACCAGGTCTACCAATTCGTCCAAGCCAAGCGGTAAACTTCATCAACCAGCCCGGCGGCATCATCGGCCTCTCCATAGATGCCTGCAGGCCGGAGGACGCCGGCATATACTCCCTCACCCTCTCCAACAAGTTGGGAGAAGCTGCCTCTAAGGCTGTTGTGGAGGTTCGTAGAATTTTTTTACTAAATTCTAATAACGCCGAAGACGCATCACAAGTGCTTTTAAAAAGAGTGACGTCAACACTTCGAAAGTTGCCATCACTAATATTATGATCATTATTCATGGTTTTTTGGTTAGGTTTTAAATAATGTTGGGTTTCGATGATTAGATTTCATGTTATGTTTTCAATAATTCATCAACTAATTTTACAATCTTATTAATTATTATAATCATTGCTTTGTCCATATGTGGCGATATATATTTTAGGATTTGGTCTAGTGCTGTGAATATGAAGAAATGTGTAATAATTTAGCAGATTACTGCAGATTGACAAATTCTACTCAATTCAGTTTCATTAGAAATGTATCAATTATTCAAAATGTTTTAAAATCATCTTACAGGTTGGTCAGAA
>JADANM010006098.1:10256262-10294672 GCA_026213755.1 Eurema hecabe
TTTTCTTCAAACAGAGATCGCCTATTAAGAAGCCAAGGTTATACAGAGCGCGAGATCGCGGGATACATCAGACAACTCCTGCTCGGTCTGAAACACATGCACGACAACAGCTACGCTCATCTTGGACTTACGGTAAGCATTTGACTTTATTAATAACTTGTATTAAACATATACTTAAAATTGTGTGCTTCAGAAGCGAAAAATACGATAATTTTTATAGGAGATATAATATTAATATTTTATTATTATACTAACACCTCCCCTTACTTGGTCTTAAATTAATAAAACAGATTGGAGTGCTACAAGGATCCATCAATGGACTCTTGTTATTGTTCATTTATATCAATGTTATATACTGTTTTTTACACTTTATATTACTATTTTATATAATTTAGTGCTTATTTTACACCATTGAAAGTTATTTAATAGCTACCTATAGGCTATAACAAAGATATTGTCTTGCTACCAGCTCGGTGAGCTAGTTCTCACTCACGCGGGCTCAGACGAGCTCCAAATCTGTGACTTCGGTCTCTCTCGTCGCATTCACCGCGACCAGCTCGCCGCACTCAACTACGGCATGCCGGAGTTCGTAGCCCCCGAAGTAGCACGAGGAGAAGGAGTTGGCTTCGCAGCTGATATGTGGAGCGTTGGGATCATAACGTATCTGCTGCTCAGTGGTCACTCGCCGTTCAGGGGAAATAATGATATGGAGACTCTGACGCGAGTGAGGGAAGGGAAGTGGGAGTGGTAAGTTTATTTTGTTGCTAATTTGAAGGTTAATTTGTGAATTGCTATCTTTAAGCTCGTCATACGAGAACATACCAAAATCATGATATTGTAACTGAATAAACTTAAATATGGTCGGTGATGATTTTAAATAGATAATAGCCAATATAAACATTACATTAGGACAAGAGGTTAATAAGGATATAAAACAAATGAATCCGTATTCTAATATCACGAGACAGTGTGTGTTTCCTTAACGCCACAATATTGCGCGAGTTTTACTTGTTTTTACACGTTGAGAGAGAGAGAGTAAGATCAAAGAAAGTAAGATCAAAGAATAGAGAGTAAGATCAAAGAATTTTAGTTATCAGATGAAGGTTATATTGTTAACTCTTTTAGGTACGACGAAGACTGGTGGTCGAGATTCAGTCGGGAATCCCGGGACTTTATCTCCAAGCTTCTGGTCGTAGACTGGAGAAGCCGTCTAGATATCGACTCCGCTCTGGCCCATCCTTGGTTGTCGTTCGCTGATAAGATCTATAAGGACGAGTATGTCATATCCACGGATCGATTGAGGGGCTATTATAACTTGTATAGGTGAGTGTTCAGTTGACTGATTTTTATAGGAAAGTGACGTCTCGTTAGCGATGAGCGATGATAAGTGAGATAGAGTAACAGAGCTTTAGTTTAGAACTCGGAAGGAAGGAAGGAAGAGTGATAAAATGAGTCCTGTATTCCTTCGACTTCTTTAGCCAAACCTATATAATTTCTCTATAATTTTTAAGGCCAGAAACCTACTTTGCAAGGTTTCTATTATTCCAAATTGTTGAGCTTATCACATTCGTATTCTTTTCACATTTGTATGGTTAATACCGAAAACATTTTTTGCTACTACTGTTATATCTTGATCATTTTTTAAACTTCTTTTTGTTCTACGGGAGTTAATAAAATAAGTATTTCATTCTAACTTTTCCTTAAATATTAATAGTGGGTATTAATAGATACTGTTTTAATACAAATAGCCATACTAAAAGACCAATTAGATATAAAAGCTCTATGTAACCAGGGACTGGACAAGCAACGCCTCGTGCCGCACGTGGTTCCGGCGCCGGCCGCTGGAGGGCGCCTTCACTCACCCCTCCAAGATGGTCTACCCTCCTGGAGAAATATACACTCCTGAGGGTGAGTTGTTTAGTTCAAACAAGTGTATGTCAAAATTATGGTTACGTATACTTTCAGTATAGGAGGTTGATAATATTTTATAAATGAATTAGTCAATTACGATAAGTATAAATATTGAAATTGCTTAACTAGAATTATAATGGCTGACGCAGTAATTCTATAATTGGTATTTTTATTTTGTTTTTGTTTTAAGTTTAGGATATGTATCCTTCTAACGGAAATCTTTCCGTTTACTCAGTTCCAATTCTCAATTCGGTGATATTCTGTGACGTCAATCTATATCTATATAATTCAAAGGTGACTGACATAGTGATCTATCAACGCACAGCCCAAACCACTGGACGGATCGGGCTGAAATTTGCAGTGCATGTAGATGTTATGACGTAGGTATCCGCTAAGAAAGAATTCCCGAAATTCCCGCGGGAAAGAGAATTAGCGGGAAAAACGTTTTGTATAAAAAATCTAAACCGCTTAAGTTAGACGCTTGAAATTTGTCATGCAGATACCTTAGGAAACTTAAAGATTAGTTGCAACGGGATATTGTGAAATTCCCACGGGAACGGGAGTTAGTGGAAAAAAACATTTGTAAGAAAAAATATTATAAGGGAAGGGGGGGTCAAAGCAGAAATGAAATTCCACGCGGACGGAGTCGCGAGCAACAGCTAGTAACACATATTTTTAAATAGTGGTAGGATACATAGATTGGGAAAAAATCTCTGCAAAAGTTTCTATTATCATTGTTATAATTTTATATAGTAACAGTTACTACAGAGCTTATTATTCAAAATTTTAGTATCTAACTTTTGAAATTGCTTGAATAATAATATTTGTATTGAGTTTCACTTGTCATGGTACACAGGTACTCCGGAACGCGATCGCGCGTCACACGAGCGCAAGCCCTCGCCGTGGGACCTCAAGTTCAAGCAGTGGGACCATCCCGACTGGGAAGTGTCTGCCAAGTCTGAGAGCCAGTGAGTACACATTATTAGTTTTAGTTAAATCACTATAGCACTATTTAAATTATGTAAGGATGATTGTTAGGAAAATTGTGTAAAATAATTTTTGTAATATTTCAAAACGATAGCGAAATAAAGGACCTACTACTAGTTATACCGGATCTAGCAAAAGGATTTCGGATCGGACACTTGTTTTGTTACACACTGTATATAATAATAATAATAAATAAATATTTTCAGAACATTTCTACACAGCGCCATCTAGTTCCAAGCTAAGCAGAAGCTTGTGTTATGGCAACTAGATAACTGAATAAATTACATATACATACTTTTTTTTGTAAATATATACATACAATACATGCATATAAAAGCTCGGTTCCACTTGCTAGCTACCAGAACGGGCCGGACACGTACCTGCTGCAGCTGCGCGACACGCAGTTCCCGGTGCGGCTGCGCGAGTACATGAAGGTGGCCTGCCACCGCTCGCCCGCCTACAATCTCAGCGTACACGACGCATACGATCCGAGGGTCTGTTGAACTTATATTTTCTTGTATATTGTCTATAGATCGCTAGAAAACTCTTATTTTTGTTTAAAGGAAAATTAAAAAAAAATAACACAACATAGCTACGAATAGCCCGCATAAGCAAAGATCTCTTTGTTTAAACCTTATCAATTCAAATTTACTATCTTACTGTCACTAAATAGACTATTCTAAATGATTTTTGTAATGATTGACTTTAATTCTAGACGCCCATCATCCGTGAGCGACGTCGCTTCACAGATGTCATGGACGAAGAGATAGATGATGAGAGAAAGGAAAGGATCAACCAATATGGCACTGAAAGCTACACCATCCGCCGACTGAGGCATGAATTGGGAACCAGACTGGACAGCTACGCTGAAGCCCAGGCCTTCATGGAATCCAAAAAGGATGGCCATCTCCCATTCTTCAGAGAAAAACCCCAAATACTACCCATCAGGGAAGGAGAACCAGCTCAACTCTCCTGCTACGCTGTCGGTGATCCCAAACCGGTCATACAGTGGTTCAAAAACGACATGGTCATAGCTGAAGGACAACGCATCAAAATCGTTGAAGACGACCAAGGAAGATCCACGCTTACATTCGACCCCGCGATGCATCACGACATTGGATTTTACAAAGTAGTCGCCAGAAACAAAGTGGGACAAACAGTCGCTAGAACCAGGATAGTCGAAGCCACATCACCTGACGCTCCAGACAGCCCCACAGCCACTGAAATATCTGACACAGAAGTTCTCCTTAGATGGAAGCAACCGAAGTACGACGGCAACTCTCCAGTTGTCTGCTACAGTCTACAGTACAAAGAAGGCGATAGCGTCGAGTGGAAAACCGTAGCAGAGAACATCGACCATGAATTCTTCGTTCTCAGAGATCTTCAGCCAGAAACGAGCTACCAATTCAGGCTGGCCTCTCGCAACAGAATCGGATGGAGCGACAAAGGAATCCCAACGAACTTAGTAAAGACCAAAGAATCTGGCGCTCAAAAAGTGCAAGTGACGAAAGCGATGAAACACTTGCAACAGATCACTGAGTCTGGCCAAGAAATCGTGTTAGAAGAGGACAAACCGAAGTTGGATTACTCGTCAGAAGAAAATCCAACAGAATGGGGAACGACAGAGGCCTTCTCGGAAAGATACAGCTTCGTATCTGAGCTGTGGCGTGGAAAGTTCTCGATTGTTGTGAAAGGGATAGACAAGAAGGACGATAGGGTTGTCGTCGCGAAGATTCTAGAATGTCGACCGGAGACGGAAGTGCAAGTGCAGAGAGAGTATGAGTGTTTGAGGAGGTTGAGGCACGAGCGGATATCGAATCTGCTAGCTGCTTACCAGACTCCTGGGTCTCCAGTAGCTGCTTTGATTCTAGAGAAGTTACAAGGAGCCGACATACTGACGTATCTATCAAGTCGTCACGAGTACACAGAACAGATGGTAGCGACCGTTATAACGCAGATATTGGACGGTCTCCAGTACTTGCATTGGCGAGGGTATTGCCATTTGGACTTGCAGCCAGATAACGTAGTGATGGCGTCAGTGAGGTCGATACAAGTGAAGCTGGTAGATCTGGGCTCAGCACACAAAGTGACCAAACTTGGTACCAGCGTGCCGCAAGTTGGGGAGTTGGAATACAAAGGTAAATCAATATACGAATTTTTAATAAGTAATAAGCAACTTAATAAAAGTCATATATTTAGTTATTGCAAAGGTTCGTTTCAAAGGATACTATAACGTTTCTCCAAATACTGGTGACGCTACTAAATCTACATGGTTTTATTTCAACGCTTTGTTTAAAAATAACTCTACTTAAAATTTGATTTTCCAACTTCGGTTTCCACTATCCGATCACACAAACATTCAACATCATTCACACCTATCCTACTAAAATTATAAATGTGAAAGTTTGTGAGAATGTATGGGTGTATGTTTGCTATTCTTTTATGCAAAAACGGCTGGACTTTAGTTGACATTTGGTATTTCGATAGGATAACCTGGACACTTTGCGTCCCGTTATTGTTCCGGGACATTTCTAGTATGAATATAATTTTCCAAATTCCAGCACCGGAGATCATAAACGATGAGCCAGCGTATCCCCAAACGGACATCTGGTCGGTGGGCGTGCTCACCTACATCCTGCTGTCGGGTCGGTCGCCCTACCGCGGGGAGGACGACGCCGAGACCAAGCAGAACATCTCCTTCGTCAGATACCGCTTCGAACACCTCTACAAGGAGATCACTCAGGTAAACATTTGAAACCAACATGACAGTGATTATTAATGACAGTTAAAGGATTTGCCATCAGCGTTTCTATAATTTAGCTATATCTGTCGACTTTTGCTTGTAACAACTAAGACTCTTTTCTTCACTATTGGAATACATAGGTTACATTACAACTATATAAGGATTGATATTAATTGAACAGCAATGTAGTGATAAGTATCTGTGACAAGAGATGATTCCTATACACGTGTGGAATCTGCTCCCCTTCGCAACATTTCCGAACCAAAACCGCATGGAGTCCTTTAAGAAAAACCCCCTCTAAGATCGTCAACACACTCATGGTACTTCAATTGCAAAATGAAACTGTAAGTTACAGTAAAAAAGGTTATAAAATAATCGTAACCTCTGTTGCAGGAGGCAACTCGTTTCCTGATGTTCGTGTTCAAGAAGGTGCCTCTGAAGAGGCCGACAGCGGAGGAGTGCTACGAGCACCGCTGGCTGCACCAGACGGACTTCATGCAGAGGAAGAGGGAGAGGGCTGTCTTCCTCGGCAATAGGCTCAAGGTGGGTTCGTAGAAATGTCCCGACTTTTATACTAAATCTAGACACGATTACACAAACCATTTGGAGCCACTTTTGACTCCCTCATAAATCAAAAACTATTTCACATTGACGTATCAAATTTGGCTCATACATTGAGATTAGCGAGATACATATTTGTTCTAAATTTCATAAGCTTATCTCAAACGGTTATTTAGATATTAATGTCCAAAAATTCTCATTTTTATGATTGACTGACTGACCGACTGACCTATAGATCAAACTCTAACCGAGAAAAGTTCCAAATGATCTAGAGAGTTAAAATTTGGTATCGGAATAGGTAATTGATAGATGAATACTAAGGAATAAATAAAAAACTGGCAATGTTTAAATAATTAGAATCTAACCTCACAAACGTAAATTTAAATAGGCCTCACAAACGTGAGCCTGTCCCTTTAAGCCAAGACAGACATCAGGCTATGTTATACTGTTACCTATAAATAAATTTCAGGACTGACCATTGAACTTGGCACACATTTAGATCTCACTTATTTTGTCATTGAAGTCATCATCATAATATTGAACTTGGCTCTCATTTCAAATTTATCTTTTTGATTGGATAAATTGTTTTATAGTACGGTCTGCAAAAGAGGTACCCGCAAATATCGCGTTTTCTACTTCTATTTAAATAAATAATAATATGTGTGTAAAATTATACCATTAACATTAACCTATTAACAGGTCATAAAATAATATAGCCTCATAAAATCACAACCTATAAATGTTTTGCAGGAGTTCTCAGATGAATATCACGATAAGAAGTCGCAAGAAGCGTCGGAAGCGGACACGGCGTCCGCCGCGTTCGGCTCCGCGCGCCGCCTCGCGCGCTCCAACAGCGTGCAGGACGAGCTACAGACTAACTTCGCGTCGCATTAAAGAAATATACCTAAAAATAGCTTAAAATATTGACATGATGAGACAGTTAAAATTTGAAATATATATCTGCCCGTGTAATGATATCATTGAATAATGACGAAAATAAAAGCTTAAAAACTAAAAATTCGTTATGTACGCCTTTTCTAAATTGAATTAGCTACTTCCCGATATGACGGAAATACACGAAATACTAAAATTTGATGAAAGTCTAAGTAATTCAATTCATTTTTTTTACTACTCCATAAAGGTTTCTTTTTTAGGGAAAAAACTAAGCTTGAATAACTGACAGTTCGGCAAAATCAGTCCTGACTGTCACTTTTAATTTTTAATTTTAAGTTTCACTTATTTATTGATTGATTTAAGAACGACATTGTCCCGAATTTCTCGATAATTCTATTGACTAAAATTTTAAATCGCAATCAGCGGAATATTTAAAAATCATCGAATTTATTTAATCTTTATATACTTACCTACATGTCATACATTTTAATTTATTAATCACTCATAAGACTTAACCTAGTTATTTGTAAATAAACTAACTCGTTAAAAATATATAAATTTTATGAACGTTTGACTTTGACTGAACGCCACGTAACGCCGATACGATATCTAGTCAAGATATTTTTACGAAATGTTTTAGATACCTATTTGTTAAGATTATTTGTACACTTTTCTATTTTACAATTCAATATAATAAAAGTATTAATCTTATATTTTCGTTTTATTTACCAACCTATCTGAAGTCTGAACATATCTATATGTCGCAGGCGGATTGTATAATCCGTTGTATTACATTACGGCTAGCCGTTTTACAAAACGGCCGTTTTGCCGTATTGTCTTGCGTAGTTTTTGCATCATTATAAATTCTTATATTCTTATTATTTTTGTATCATTGTCATAGATTTTGTATCATTATAAAAAAAACTTGAATACTCAGCTTCATTTTTAGATGAGTAAATAAGTTTTTTTATAATGATAAATAACTAACCTAACCTAACCTAATATATTAAAAAACTAACATATGGCGACGAATACATTTAGGCGGTTTTTTACTTATCCGCATTCAATACGGCTAATCGTTGAACCGCCGCTTTGCAAAACGGCCCTGTTTTGTAAAACGGCTAGCCTTAATGTAATACAGCGGATTTTATAATCCACCTGCGACATACATATAATAAAAACGTAACGTGTCCCTGTTTGTACATGGAAGATACATGAGAAAAAATATTACGGGAGAACTTTATTAACGCAATAGAACCCAAAACAATGATTTTTGGAATTTTTGTCTGTTTGTTTGTGCACACTAATCTCAGAAACGGCTTATTCTATCCAGATGGGGTTTTCAACATTTAGTCTTTAATTCATGTCAATTGGTTCATAAATAAAAAAGTTATGGCAATTTAAAGAATCACTTTGAACTTGCTGAACGTTTGTTTGCGCGGGTTAGGATAAAAAATGCTGCCCAAAGTCATTTTTCTACGCGGGCGAAGTCGCTGGCACAGTTATTTTTAATAAAAATGATTTGCAATGTTGAATGTATTTATAAGCTTTTGTATTTGATTGTAGAAGTTCCAGTTCCGTAGTTAGTAAATAAGAAAAAAGCTTTTATGTGAAAGTTTTAAAAGCCATACATTTACACATCTAAACATCCTCGCATAAATAGTAACCCGCCACGAGAGGGCGCTGATCTCTGAATGAACGGTTTAACCTTCAATCACACACCACTTACCAAAACAGGATATACAACGTGTTAAACAGAAATGCGTGGTAATATTTAAGGATCGCAAAGAAATGAATGTTAAAAATTCATTTGAGCTATTTATTATCAAAATATTGTTTTTTTCTATTGACTAGGAAATCGATATTTAAATTTATCGACGCTACGACATCACTTTAGAGCTATCAGCTGTTACGTGTCAATGACCGTATGATCCTATGACAATGCATTTCATTGAAAAAGTTACTGTTGTCTCTGTCATTAGAATTCAAAAAGTGATGGAACACTTTTGTTTTGATTTTCATATTATCAATTTTATTGATGAATTAATGAAATAAAAAATCTCAAATATGTTTATTTTAATGCGGGGACTTGTATATAGACTATCTATGAGCATCTGAACATCACGCAAAAATATTACCACACATTTCTGTTACACGTTGTATAAACAAATTAGTCATATAATGACATCTTTGTCTATTTTCACCTACCTGATTATTCAGAATTCCAACGACTTCCAAATATTATTAAGTATCTTAACACACAGGAAGACAAGAAAAGAAAACATAACTAGGTTTAAAACCAAAATAAAAAACAATTTTACTTTACATTTTATAAATTCTGTACCTATTATTGGCTTATTGCTTTTCTATTTGTAGGTATTCAATATTTAAATTTCCGAATATAATATACATTATTATTCTCATTTTATTTTATTTTAAAATTTTGGACATACATTTTTTTTTATTTATAATCGCGCTTTTTAATAAAGTAATACATTTGAATAATGAAAACTACATATGTGCACATATTTTATGAATAAAGGGAATTCATGAATGTTTTAATGGCAGTTTAAAAATTCCTTAGTTCTAAGTTGATATAACAAATTTTGAGACATTGAAATAAAAATACTTCTTTATTCGCTTGCTATTGACCAGTTATGTTTTTAAATACACAGGAAGCCAATTTAATTAAAATATTACTTCGACCAGGTACAATCATAATACTCTAAATATTGTACGCAGTTGAAAACTTATTGCTATGTCCTATCGCGAGATAAAAAAATTTAGTTGTTATGACCGGCGTACATTGACCTTTTGGCATGGAAATCAAAATATGGTTCTTTCATACGTGCAAACTACGCAAAAGGAAAGAAAAATACAACTACAATCCAGTAACGTCGATTCCATGCCTCTCCGAGTGTCGGTCAGCTGGTTATTAGTTAAAAAATCTAAGGAAAGATATGGTATCAATTTTTTACTATTTTAAGGTTTATATCACGATCTAATGCACTTCCTTCAACGATTCTACTAATTAAATCAGCTTCCTGTATCATCACCAGTTAAATAAAATTAACAGCTCACTCTCTTTACTAAAACAAAAGGCCACATTGAACTATTTTCCTTGATTATATTCAATTGATTGTTAAGCACGTAACTTGAATCATAGATTAGAATTAGACTGCAATAATCCCACATTCTCTCACCAAGCACTAAAATTCACAGAGCAAAACTTTAATGCCTAAAAAAATAATTATTTTGATACAAATGACATAATTTATTAAGTTCGAGTCTGGTATAAGTATATCGGCCTGTAACTGAATATATTTCAGGAAAATGGTTGTTTAGGAAACCAAACCAAAAAAATTTCAACAAGTTAGTTGTGACATAATTATATAAAAAATAAATTTTAAATGATAGAACACATTGTTTAATCATAATTATGAATCCCATATGAAGATATTTCATATATGTATAATGATAAGTCTAACTTGTAAATGATATGAAGCATTTTAAATTACTTTGAGGAGATTCTTTCACGAGTATGGATGTAATACAAAAATGAGTCATACATTTGCAAAGTAATATTTCAATTTTAGACCATACAAATAGGCTATTTGACTGATTTTTGAAAATATTATTACATATTGTTCGAGCTACGTCACAAAGAAGTAGAGATGGGTCATCGATGTATTTATCGTTAACGAAACTAGACCGTTCATGAAAGCGTCGATCAACTAGTTAAGTGATGTTTTCAAATAATTAAACAAATTTATTAATTTAACTAATAACTATTTTTTATATCAACTAAAATAACACAAAATACAATTATGTTATGAATTTTTAATATGATGAATTTAATTATATGTTCAAAAAGTTTCATTTAAGTCATGTTTTAAATTTACGCATGATTGTATATTGTGATTCGGCGCAGACGTAAGACGTCTATGTTGAATCGTAGATGAAAAACATTTAAAGTTGGTTTCGGTCATTGAATTTAACTAGTTAATTGACCCGTTCATGAACGCAAATGAACGTTCTACTTTCGCTAACGATAAATCTGTCATCGACCCATCTCTACTAATTTCGTGAGTGACGTCACCAGCGCTACAACTAGTTAGAGAGCGTTCTCGTTGTGGTAGACATATTGAAAAATATCTCGATTTTTATTCGTAAAATATGAATGAATCATGCATATTTTTGTATTAAATTATGTTTAATACGCTTTATTACACTGCTATCTACTAGGATGGCCATAATTCGAAGCATATTATCAATAGTGTCAAATAGCCTATTTAAATATATCACTGATACACAATAATTCATTACTTAACGACAAGATTATAAATTATCCTACAGAATTCATTAAATAATAAATAAGCAATAGTTGGTTATGCACATTTTTATTACATTTCACAAAGAATAGATATTCAAAAATATAAACCATGAAATTAACGTACTATGTAGGAAAGTGACGATAGTTTCACGTAAAAATTCAATGATCGCGAAACGGCAGTACTCACTCACATAGAGAACGATGACGTCACTAGTGTTTAGAAAATTTTCATGGGAATTTTAAACTAGACGTTTGGATTAAATTATGCTTTTTCATAATTATCAGTTTATGGACTTGACTGATAAGTATGTTTTGATTGCAATAAAGATTACAAAATAATATATTTCATGAATTTTAAGGTTATGTACTTTCATTACCTTTCATTGCTATTCCTTTAGAAAAAAACAATACCTCATACATGATTTACATTCACTAACCAAGTTTAAATAATATTTAAGGAACAAAATCAATACACAATGTAGCGCAAGTACCTACTATGTTTTTTATTTTTAATGCTCTGTGTTTTTTTATAACATTATTATTTAGTAGTAACAAACAAGGTGTAATATTTAAAATATTTATTTTTTTTGCTAGTGATTAAATTATGGTGTCATAAAAATAAATGTGTCAATTGCATAAAATAAACATTGTTTCAGTTGGCTTTTTAAACGAAACATATTAAAAGATCATTTCTTATGAACAGCTGGCTTCAAAAGTATATTAGCACATTCAAATTCACAAAGCATCTTACTATTAATTTTATGGTTAATTATTTGAATTAGTTTTTCTTGTAATTTGACTAGCTCTTTGAGATAATTTTGACCTCTTGCCACAAGAGCTTGGTCTTATTCATAGCATCTTTTAGTATTTACGGTTTCCACGCGGATGAAGCCACAGATGCACCATATAAATATTTTGCTTATGCGTTGATGCCCGAGAGGATACAAATCTAAGGACGAAATGTTTGTTGACCCAAGGCACAAAAGTTTGTGAAAAGCTACGCCACACGGAATTAGTTAAGATCGTTTGCAATTTTAATGTGTTAACTCTTTTTAGTTGTTTATAGTACTTTAGGAAAATACATCACAGCTAATTTCATTGAGCTGTTTTGAGTGTTGCTATATGCAAACATCCATTTTACTGCAAAAACATAAATTCATAGACATACACATTGAATACATGGATTGTGTTACATATAACATATTTTTAACTGACTTCAAGAAAAGGAAGATGTTTTCAATGCAACTGTATATATGTTTTTTTTTAATGTGTCTTTTAAATTAGTTTGTTATATTTCACACATTCGTGATATAAATTGAACCATTAAACTGTATTGATTTTATTTCTTTTACAAAAAATAATCACTAAACATTTGAAGCAACGTAATCTTATATTTACACTTACACATTTGATACACTATCACTGAGTATTTGTCCGTTCGTTATATGTTATTGTTGCAACAACTGAGACAAGCCAAGTCTCACCTCTTGCCTTTCGATACACCGATGTATTCTTGGACTTTCGCTTGGAACTCTACTTTATCCTTTTTGTACATCTCAGCTGCTTCTAAGTTAAGTGGGTCTTCAAAGTTAAGGAGATCCTGTAATTAAAGTTTAATAATAACGCAAACATTGGATGAATAATTAAATGTGCATAGTTTTTTCAGCTGTAAAACATCTAAATTATGATTGTTTTTATTTGTTTTCTAATTTGGAGAGAGGCAAATTAATGCAGTACATTAAGAAACTAAGAATGTTAAATGTATCATTTAAACTAATAAAGCTTTTCTTGACCCAAATATAGTGTTTTCTTAAGCACAATCTGATGGCGCAAGAAAAAAAAGATTAAAAGTTTCAATGTAAAATTAAAAACAAAGAGGGAAAGCATTTGCAACCTAATAAGGAAGGAGATAATTATTTATAATTACTGGAGAAATTTTAGAACTAATAATTCTGAAATTATTGTTTTTATTGACACATGTGTGTCTTGTGTACAATGAAACACAGCAAATACTTACAGTAAATAAAGAATTAAGTCCCCACACAACATCTTTCAGCCGTCTTGTTGGTGCCCATCCATGTTCATCTATAGAAGTTTGTCGCAACAACGAGAGACAAATTTCACCATCAACATTTATGTTTGGATGCCACAGTCTTGTCAAACACTTGACTTTTGGTGGCTGGAATATAATATATTATCAAATACATACTCATATCAATTGATTTTAATTTACACACAAGTGTGGTCTTATTAAATGGTACTCTACGAGTAACAGTATAATTTTAGTTTCAATACTGTGAGAATAATGAAGCAAGATTATACTACTAATAAACATTCAATTAATATTAATTACAGAATTTGACCATAAATAACATGTTATCAGTAATATATTTAAAACCTTTTTTTTTCTACTATGTTAGACGTGTAATGTAGAGTACATAAAATAAAATTCAATATTTACCGCCATATTATATTCTTCAGTAACAAATACACTAAATTTGAACTTGCCGCTTTCCCAGTAGCCCTCGTCAGGAGCCACGGTCAATATGAACTCACTGAGCACGTTAGGGTCTTCGAAGTTCACAGAACAAGTCGCCGGGAGGTTTTCAGTCATCTCTTGCACCTCTTTCACAAGCAGTTTGTCCCTGACTGATATTCTTTTCCCAGGCTCCACATTAACGCCGTTAGTACTCTCGTTTGTCTGCTTTTTAATTTTTTTATTCAACGTTATCATTGTGTTGTTCACTAACTTTGTGGAGAATAGACAAAATTTAAACCATCTGGCTAGATAGTATTATTTTTCCAAGATTTCCGCACACAAATTTTGCAATTTGGTCGAAGCGAAATTTCTATTTGACAAATTCGCTAATCAATGTCATAAATAGAGACGTCAGACGTCAGTAAAACGTTGGGGGTGACTTATTTTCCATTCTACGCTTGCAATCGCTAAAATTGAAACATGTTAACAACCATAATATTTTAAGGCATCATTGTAAGTGTAATGTTTTTGATTGCTTAAAATTTAAATTATTTTTCAAGAGGAATTATGAATAATAATTCTAAAAATTCTTAAAAGTAAACAGAAGACAAGCTTATACAAATTTATATGTCAAGAGTCAAGACATAATGTCAGATGAGATGACTCAATAGTCAATACTAATGTCAAATTGTACAATATAAAATATTTATTGGGTCTTTTATTGTTTTTTTTTTCACTTAAATAATTATTAGCAAATTATTTCTACACATTTACTTGTAAATTATAATAGAATCAATTAAAGTCTTGTATATTGATAACTGTAAATATGGCCGACATTGCCTGGCCGTGGCAATATAGCTTTCCACCTTTCTTCACGTAAGTAAACTTTACTTAGTTCATTTACAGAAGCAGTTAAAAATGGATTTATTTTCCACTCAATGGAAATATTTAAACGAGGGGAACGCTCATATAGTTTTGGCTCACAAAGTCGAATTGTTCGTCATACGTCTTATTAAAGATGAAAATATTGATTCCGACTTCGTTCGTCGTTGCATCGATTTTGTCAACTATATTATGACACCTTTAATATATAATAAGACGTTTTACATGGAAGAACTGGTTACTCTACCACAGGATACAATAGATGACCTATGTACTAAGCTGATTGATGTTAGACCGAAACACAGGCAAATTAAAAGGTCTTTGAGTCGATATGCTATAAAAGCGCCCAATTTAACTATAATTAATCTAGAAAGAGATAACTACTGCATAGAAATAAAACCAAAAGAAGGATTCCTTGCTAAATGTTTTGAAAAACAATCAAAATGCTACTACTGCTTAAAACAACTAATGAAATTAAATAACAAAGAAATTTCAAGCATAAGTAATTATTGTCCCTTAGACTTCTATTCAGGGAACAAATCCAGGATGAAGACAGCATTAATTAATTTAATTAACAACCCTCAGAATAATTTTAAACTATTTAAAAATGGTATTATTATTTACGATGACAAAACAAATACGGATTTTGCGGATATTATTTCATCCACTATTTTCGACTCTGTAAATGTTTTCATGCAATATGTCATAGAAGTATTACTCAGCGATGGTGTTTCAAATATATTTCTAGAATCTACTGAGACATTATGTTCCGAATCGAGCACAAAATGTACAGAAGGAATTGAATTGGTTCAAAACTCATTTTTACATAAATTACTGTCATTACAGAGTCTCACACAAGACGTGAACATAAAGGTTTTAAATGATTCTGAATATGCTTATGTTAGTGAAGTTCTCAATAAAATAAGAACTGAAAATTTGAATTTAAATATACCATGTGATAGACAGAAGTTTTTGGATATAAGTGAAGATGTTGATTTGGCAATGATATCAGCTATAGCAAAGGATTGCTCAGTCATGATAACCTTTTCAGAATATTGTAATGGGTACCCAATAGTAGTTGACGATAATAAAAAGGTGTCCTTTCAAATATCTGTAACAGACTTAGAACCGAAGTCAACTAAAACTCTCGCAAAAAGAAAAGAAACAGTAACTAAATTGTTAAAGTTGGCTGAAATGCAACAGAATGTACTATAGCTTCAGTAATAAAATGTTTGTATTTAATCAGACGGTAAATTGTGACTAATTATAACAAATAAAATACCTTTTTCAAACTATATAGATTTTTTTAACTATAAAAGTCATTTTTTGACAAAGATATGTGTGAACACAGATATTACTGAATAACCTAAACTAAAACTGAAAATACCTACTACTATAACCACACTAAAAAAAACCACTATCAATGTTACAAATATAGTTTTAAAAGAGTTCTATAGAAATGTGTTCTTAACAAAAAAGTTAATAAACAGTTGAAAATGTATTTCAGAATCCAACCACATTCAGAAACAAGACAGAAACAGTTAGCAGCATGGGAAGAACTCATTATTGAATACTTAAAAGCTTCAAAACAATCCACTTTAGATGTTCGAGAATCGCTGAACACACCGCTGTTTAACAACAGTGCAATTAACAGAAGATTGTCGCAAGAAGCGATATTAACTATATTAGAAGATATGGCACGGTGTGGTAAAGCAGCGCCTGTGGATAAGAGTAAGAATGTTTGGGAGATATACTGGCATTCGTTAGATGAATGGGGCAATATGATTTACAATTGGGTTAGCGCCAACGGAATGAATAACTCCGTGTGTACACTGTTTGAGCTCTGTGAAGGAGAGAATACTGAAGGGGAAGGTGTGTATACATTTTTAAAATTTATATTAAACTTAATGATTGAGTATTTTAAGGATAATCCAACATGCTATTAAATGAAGTGTTTACTTAAGTGGTAAAAATGCTTAAAGAGGCTTATGAATAGGTTTAGAATTAATTCTTCCTTTGAGAAACTAATTTCTGTTTCCAAGTTTACTACTACTACCTATACTATGTAATAATTTTTGAGTTTTATTATTACACAAATAACATTGAAAAATATTTTTTCAGAGTTTCATGGGCTAGACATGAATATATTGATAAAAGCATTAAAATCTCTGGAAGTTAAGGGAAAATGTGAGTTGATGGAGTTTGATGACAATCGGGGTGTTAAGTTCTTCTAAATATACTTGTTAATAAATTCATTAAGTACTAATTATTTTATATGTTAATTATATTTCTCGATATATATGTTGGTGTTTTTATTTTTATGTGAATGAATAGAATAAATGCAATAACATTATATTAAACTATTGTCGATCCATGCATGGTTTCAAAGTCAACGATAATGTATTTATTTTATTATTTTTGCACAAACAGTACAATATACTATGACCCACTATTTTTTAATTTGTATATTAAGATTGTGAAAATAAGTGAAAAATTAAAACAAAATCATCTAAACAATTGTTTATTATAATTGTAAAATTGTACATCTCAAAACCGTTTACTTACTAACTACAAAATGTAATACAACATGGAAATGTATAAAAGGGCTTATCTACACTACTTACAATATCCGACATAGATTTGTAGAAAGAGACCATCGTCTAATTTCGGCTCATATAGCTTTATCTCTTTCACACGAATCATTTACTGTAACGTTTCTCTGAATCCCTCTTAACTTTTTCTATTATGTACGAATCATTTTTATTTTTGACGGGGGGAAATCCATTATGTACGAATCAAGTTTAACTAAGTGACATGAATAAGTAATATTTCTAAATATCAAAATTAAATTTAAATAATTTTTTTATTAATTTGTTTAAATAAATTGTTACACATTGTAACTGCACTCTCCTTCAAATTGCACTTCATATTAATTAAATATTAAATGTTGTAAGACTTGGGCATGAAAGAGATAAGGCTCTATGAAGCGAAACTAAGCCTTTTTCTCGCTTCAATGATTGAAGTCCAATACTTATTGCCGGATTACATTGTTATACCAGGAATGTTTAGATAGGAATTATGTTATTAATAATTCAACATTTCAGTCTGAAAATTATTGTGAAGTACTGGATATTATTCTATGATAATTATCATTTATCATCAATATATATGTCCATGTTGACAATTTAGTTCATGAATAACAATTTTAATTAGGTTATAATAATAAGTGGTATCATTTTTATAATTTTTCTCTCTAAAACTCCGAGAGTCCGAGAAGCAATCAAATATATTTTAAATATTATGTATTCGAAAAGAAACAGATTAAAAATCATAATATTTAAGCCAGCACAGTGTATATAAAATGATTGTATAGAGATTTTTTAATATCTAAACATTTAAATCTACAACTATGACTAAGTAAAGAATCAGTCTTCAACCAAAATACACTTACGTTTTAAAAATAACAATCAAATATATTATCATTAACATGGAAATTATTTGATTGTATTATAAATGAAATGAAAAATATTAAAAATGTACAATGCAACTCATTTCGCGTTGCTTTGATATTTCACTTCTATTAAAAGTTAGTTTTTACAAAAAATCACATTAAATATTATCGAAATAAAATTTTAATATAAATTCATACGATTCCTAAGGAAAAGAGCCAATAAATAGTACGCAGTTACTAAACCAGTCGAGAGATGGCGCTTTATTTAAATACATGTTTATTCTTATATATTTTTACAAATATAATACGTACCGAATACCGTTCAAAATTGGTCACACGGTAATTACGTTAAATAGCTACTTACATCTATAATTCTATATAATGTAATGTACTCAACCAATGTACTAATTTACAAAATTGCACTAACCGTTAATTTTACCACTGCAGGCAGTGACGGCAATGATACGCTTTGGTCTACGGTGTTTAGGTATGCTAGCTTTACCCCGCGGTTGACTTGCGTAAGATCCATGAACGTGATGACAGTGACCAAATTAAAGGTCTATTATTAAAAGATTGTAGAAAAATTTACCTTTTCGATTATAGAAATTAAAAAGAAAATTAAAGACATATGAAAATGTATTGTCTATTCACGATTGTTTATGGTATTTAATATTTAATCTGTGTAGATTTTTAACTGAACTGAACTATGACTAGTTACAAAATTCCAAGTTAACTCTGGAGGTAACGAGGCTATTGCAAAGGGCAACGTCTTGTCTATTTAATAGCATTTATGGGTATGTACTCTGTGTATATCAAGAAAATTTTATAATGTTTTTCATTCGTAATCTTGCCACTTTACTTGGCACGAGATGGCGCTGTAATAAACTTATTGAAATTATTGTTTTATATTACCAACGGTACAATTGATGGTGATATGTTTATTTTTGCCTTTTCACGTATGGGCATTAGGATTATTTTTAAAAATAATCCTGATTTACAGATACGTATTTTTGTAGGACATCTGTGACTCTTAATCTGGCAATCGTTACAAAATACCCATATGTCATAGGATACGACCAAGCAAAATAGACGAATGTCAAATGTGTTACAAACTCGTCTGAGTACAATATTGTCCTATTTAAAACTTGCTGTGTGAGTGTAAAGGCACTGCTTTAACATTTGAATAATTGTTCACTGCGGCAGATGTAACGATTAAGTAATAATTTCAATAGTTACTATTATGCTTGAAGTCTCGCGTTAGTTTTTTGGTCTTATATGACATTCGTCTAATTGACATGGTTATATCGTAACAAATAAATTCCAGTGTCAAACAAACAGACCAATCGTCTTTACTATATAGCTTCTCTTTATAAATGGTCACTGCATTCCAAGGCAGCGTTACAATAACCGTTCCTATCGACTCCGTTAGATATGGTGCTGACGGTGGTGGGTATGGTGCCGTTGCTCTTCTCGCTGTGCACGAGGTCCATTGCCGGCGCCACGGAGTTGGGGCTCTTGGAGCCGGGCGGCCGGTAGCACCACCAGGCCAGCGCGAAGAACACCACTGAACAGAACTTACCTGCTAGCGCCAAGCCGAGCATGTACCTGGAAGAGGGTTTACATTTCAGTGTTGTGTAAAATTTAGGCAAGATGACTATAACAGGATAACGAATTTTGGAGTTCTATTTATGAGGAACTGGACATAAGGATATTCTAATATTGTAATAATTGGAAGGTTGTATGTAGAAGGTAGATGTATAGGTATCTGCTAAACTTTATCCTGAAATTTTTAAGTGTCACAGCGCAACTACGCTATTACTATACGCTATTAATATACATATTGAGTTTTTCGATGGTGGAACCGCAGATCGCAGCGTATCATCATAGACGAGGGCACCTATGATCGTGCCCAGCAGCCGCACCGGCTCCTGGGGCAGTGCAGTACCTGCTCATGTGCGCGTTGTGGTAGAGCAGGCAGGCGGCGGAGCGCGCGCAGCGGCGGTCCCAGGCGGAGCAGGCCAGGTCGATGAGGAAGCCGAACAGCAGCGGCGCCGGGATCGTGCCCAGCAGCCGCACCAGGCTCCACTGGATGCCCAGCGCGAACGAGCGCTGTTCCTCGCTCACACATCTGAAAATAACCCAATACAACTCCTTCCCATAAAAATGGTTTTAAAAAGTAAGTCCGAGAACTGAAGGGATGATCAGCAAACCCTTGGATGGCATTGAAATAAAAAAATGATATTCAATTTATTTCCGGCTCAAAGGACTATCTCATTCTTACAAAATTTCAATTTATAAATTGATTATTATAATACACAAGTTATAAGGTGCATATTTTCATAATATAAGAGCTAAAACTAACCTTAAAGTGGCGGATAGCGCGGGCATAGTGGCCAGGAACGTGAAGAACATGACGCAGAACGCGAGGAACACGAACAGCCAGAGGTAGGGGCAGTCGGACTGGCACGGCCGGTTGATCGCCTCGTACTCTATGCCTGGACCCCCGTCTGGATGACATACTTTATTTACACATACGTCACACGTGGGTAGTAGATAATTGTTAACAAATATAATGGACGCTTATTATAAAGTGTCATAAAAATCAAAACTGTGTTGATTTAGAATGTTGCAATAAATAAACGTAATGGGCTATCCATTACCCTGTTTTAAAAAGGAGTTTGTCGACGAGGACCCCAAGTCTAAAAAGAAGAAAAAGAGTAAAAAGAAGACAGATAGCTCACCAGGGTCCTCATATATGGGCAGCGGCCCCTGGCGGCGGAGGCAGGCGCAGGCGTGGTACAGGCGGTTGGGGCCGGCGCGGGAGGCGCGCGCGCAGCCCGCGTGGCACGCCGAGTAGTACGCGAGCCCTGCGCCCCCTCCCCCCGCGCCCCCCGCGCCCCCCGCGCCGCACACGGGCCGGAACGACACGTGGTCGCACGCGCACCCCGCGTTGCACTGCGCCGTCAGACCTTCCGTGCTGGAAATCGTTGGCATATTACGATGAACATACATAATATGTTATATTCATTTATTTATTTATAGTTATTTATAAATTCTTTATTACATGTAAAAAAAACAACATTACATCATATACAAAAAAGAAGAATATACATGTAAATGGCGGCCTTATGGCTGTAAGCCATTTCTACCAGGCAACCATATAGGAAAGAATAAATATGAACAGATTTACGGGTATAAAGATAAATATCAAGATACATAAGTTCAACAATTAGACGATACGCAATACATATAATATAAGTATTATTTCAAATAAATAGTATACAATTAGTTATATAGATACACACATAAACACAAATATACATATACATATACATACATACACATATATAAAAACATATATTTATATATAAAAAAAACAACAAAATAAGTTCAACTAAAATACTAATTTGAAGCATCACTTCTAATTGTGGAAATTTTAAAGTACTGATGCAACATAGAATTTGGAAACTCGAGCTAATAAAAACCTCTTTTACTGCTTATACATAGTAGCAGATTTAAATGGAACGCCCTAGAAATAAATAGTCTTTAATTGTACATTGACAATGAGCACTAACATTGCAACCTGAAGAAAATGCGTCTCACCTTACAGCCGAAGCTTCATAGGGCACAGTGACCCCAGCTAACGGCAGATCCTGGCAGCTAAGGGCGAAGGAGAAGCAGAAGAAGCCAGCGATGATGGTAGCAGCGACACACAGCTTGATGATGCCGGCGCAGGACAGTCGCCAGCGCTTGACGAGCCACCCCCCGACGAAGGTGCCGCCGCCCCCCCGCCGGCACGGTGATCACACCTGCAGATAGCAGCTGATAGATATGACACGTATAGAACTAAATCCTAAAACCTAAGTCGGGAACAGTTTTACGGACTTGAATGATCTTGAATGATCAGGATTCGTCTACGTGCCGAAGAGAAAAATTGGTATGAAAATAACGAAAACCATGAACAATGTTATAGTTAAACTATTTTGCAATAAGCCGATTTTTTAATGGGAAGCTATAAATTTTTAATTACAAGATATTTTATTCAGTTTCATAACTGATTTCATGGACAAACCTTTCCATATTGGACATAGGTCCCTCCGAAGTATTATAATAATATATTATAACAATTATTTTTACCATAAAATTGAGATTCTGCACCTCCATAACCTAATGAGGTTATGGAGGTGCAGAATCTCAATTGCTTGTACAATGCAATGCAATGCTTGCTGCAATGCTTCGTACGTACCTAATAATAAAGCAGCTTCAGACGCACTGACGGCGAACTGGTTCTCAATCAGCTTGGGCAGGAATGCCGCGAATCCAGATATAAGCATTCCGTCACTAGCTCCAGCCAGGTTCAAGAACATGAAGGTAGGGTTCTTAAATAAGGCTGCTGCAGCTCTTGGGAATTCGGCTAACGAGCTGAACGCACCAGTTTTGGAGGCGGTGCAGTCGTGGGCTTCAGATACCTTCGCTGCTCGAATTTCTGCTGCTCCTGAAGAGTTTATAGGACTTTATAGACTGATGACTTGAATTTTAAATGCAATTTTCCACGCGTAAGGTATAGTTATTTTGAATACGGTTTTTTGCATGTACTTATGAGGAGGTAGGATATAAACTTTGTACTGTAATGATTTTGGATATAATTTGTTTAGTACGCAGTTATTACTTTCATTCTTCGATTATTAGCAGCTTGCACAAAAATAAAATGTTATCCATTCATACGGCTCGCACATGTTCCACAAAAAATTTGTTATCCACTCACACAAATATTTAATAAATTCTTTTTAATATTCTATTATAGGCAAAGATTAATCCACATAAGACTTTTTAATTATGAATGAAAATAACCATGTTTTATTATTATTATAAAGCTTTTTTAAATCTAACCTGGTAACTCATGAGGAAAGGCAAGAATAGGTATGGCAACGACGAGACAGATGACAGCTGACAGTATGAACCCAATCCACCACGCGCCGATCCAGCCTGAGCTTTGAGGTGTTATATCTAACCTGAAAAAAAAAAGAGAAAAAAGAAAATATATTATAAGACATGAACACAAAAAGGCTATCTGTTAATAATTTAAATGACTGGTTTTAAAGACATTTGACATTACACGATAAAATATAAAAAAACAGTTAATTTCAAATGTTTATAATCAACTTAAAAATAAAATAATTCGCTTTACCATAGAATAATAAAAAGTGGGTAGGTATGTCGACGAATAATTATCTAAATTTCTCGCTGTAAATTAATGCAGGATGTGTTTATCTTAAAATTCTGATTTGCATATGAACATTTGATAAAATAAAACCAATGTTTTGTTTGAACAAGTCAAAATATTCTCGGTTTCTCGAGAAATTAGAATATATTGTTTTCGTATGCAAATTTTACGGTTATATTACTAAGAGTAACATGAGGTATTATAACTAAGATTTTTAAGGAATAAGTATTAAATGTGTATTAATTTATAAGTATTAATTTTTAGGTGTATTTATTTTAATGTGGGGACTTGTATATATGTCGCAGGCGGATTGTATAATCCGCTGTATTACATTACGGCGAGCCGTTTTAAAAAACAGGGCTAATTTGTAAAGCGGCGCTTCAACGATTAGCCGTATTGTCTTTGCGATACGTTCTCCAATAAATTTTGGTCGCAGAAGAGTCTTTGAAGATGCCCTTATCCTCTATCGCTGTGGTAAGACGGAAAACAATGCGATTTTGGTCAATAGAAGTCCGACATAACCCAACTTTTCTCAGAAACCCATAGGTATCCTACGAGGACGAATGATAGGGGTTATCTTATCTAGTAGTGAATATTTATTTTATAAATAAATTTTATGAACGTTATTATAAATAATTAAAACTATTATTAATATTATCATCTCTATAGTCTTATCTAGTTTCAGACAAATGTTTTACTCTGAATTTTACGTTCACTCCCCCTAAAATTAGTTAAGTAAGTTATGACATACCTACCTACCTATTTACTAGCTGTGCCCACTTCGTTAGGTAAATGTTAATAATCTTTTTTGATCTTTCGGTTTTTTATATAGACACTAAGGGATAATGTCGCTTTCTATTGGTGAAAGAATTTTTAAAATCGGTTCAGTAGATCCCGAAATTACTCCTTACAATTTAAAAAACACAAACTTTACTTCTTTATAATATTAGTATAGAATTATAGATTACGAAGCCTGTTTAATTTTTTAAAACGAATTGACACATGTCAAATCAACATGCATCCGAGTGAGCACGTCAAAAAATAAAAGACCAACTTCCGCGTGTTTACTTAAAGAACGAAATACAGTTAATTTGAAAAGAGAAGCCGTCCGCGGTTTCGTTCGTTCAAAACTCATCGCGCGGAAAATCATATTTCGTTCCAGAAACCATGAAAGTATGAAACGGTGGAATTAATTTGGCTGAAAAGTTGCTTTTGAGAGGCACAATGAGATGAAAGCAAGAGGGCAACTCGGAATGAAGCCGTGTCGCTGCCGAGTTGAAATATTAAAAACGTGAACGCAATACGGTTACAGATAATTAAGGTAACGCGTTGCCCGCGCTGACGGCTCATTATTTTTAATCTATGGCTTCTTTAAATTAATTTCGTGCTCCCCATTTTGTTGCCTTGAGGAAGGTAATCGAGAATTACTGAATAAAAAGGTTTGAGATTATACCTAAAAACTTTTTTAGTGATTTAAAAAAAAATATTTTCAAAATTTTTTGAAGCTACTAAAAATTACATTTTTGACGTATACTTAATAGTAAGGAACCCTTTGTAATCGGAAGCGACTCGCACTTAATCGATTTTATTTTTATGTTATGTAATTTGTAATCGTAAAAATATTTTCAATACATACGTACGTTTCAGAGTTCAGTGTCGCGAAGTCAACATAGATGTATAGTAATTGACCCCCGACGACATATCCCAGCGCTGGGCCCAGCACCGCCATTGTATAGTAAATACCTGTATTTAACAAATTTTTAAAATAAACAGTTTAATACCTATTAACTAAAGAAAACATCTTTCTATTCCTTTCTTAGTAACATAATAACTGCGAAAGTTTGCGAGTATGTTTGTTACTATTTTACACAAAAACTACGAAATGGTTTTAGCCGAAATTTAACATACAAATAGACTAAACCCTTTATTAACTTATAGGATACTATATATCATGGTATTAACACGAGATCGAAAATTACGCGGGTAAAACCACGGTTCAAAGCTAGGATATTATTAGGGTTTTCAAACAGTGTTTTACCACAGATATACATAAAACAAATTCAATAAAACTTGCTATATCACTCTCAATGACTCGACACTGGAGGTCCAATCTCCATTAAACCGAGGGTCTAACAATATCCCATTTCTTTGTGAACCGCGCTGTTTTCTTAGCTAAAAGCTGTGAACGCTCGCGCCTACAGCAAGATATAATATTAACGTTTGACACAAAGCGATTGCTTTTAAACCTTTTTTTAAAAGTTAATACAACTCTTTTGTTCGGTTAGTATTGTGACTGTTAAGAATTTTATTTGTAGAAAGTTGATTTTTGTTTTAAATTTACTTCAAAGACTTTTCTTGTTGGACTAGCAATGTAGTATACATTACGATTAGGTGTGTATAAGCCACGTCCGGCGAGTTGTTTAAAATACATTACCGCATTTTTAATTTAAGATAAATAAAACAAATATACACACTTACTGGATTTGAAAAAGTAAAAAATAATAATTCAGATAAAATTTAAACCCAATATTTTATGGCAATGTTATTATAGCTTCAGAGCCACGGTCTGAATGAACTCTTAAATATTTCCGAGTAACTTTATTCTTTCACATCCTGTATACATACAAAGTATTACAATAAGGTATTAAGGTAATAATCTTAACTCTTTATTAGACGTATTGGATACATTGACATTTTTTTCTGATACGTGTTCTGGTTTGAAAAACAAGATGATAACCAATGTTGTCTGGTCGTAAGTTATGACGTTATCTCTTGCTATTATAAATTTTATTATTATTGTTATAAATATCTTTTTATTTTACAAATTAGTATGTTACTTAAATTCTAAAGTGGTAAAACGGTTGTATTATATGTGAATGTTGTATATGCCTGTAACTGGCTTTGCATACCAGTGTTTATTTTATGACCATTTTTGAAATGTTTGAATGTTTGTATGCAAAGCTGTTGGTATTTCTAAATAAATAAATAAAATACAATACATATAAAAACTACATAAGAACATTTCTATCGTCTAGCTTCCACAGTGCTCAAGCCTCGTTCAAGGGTGTGAGTGGTTCAAGCCATCAGAGGTGTAATGGCAACTCGATGAACCCATGTGCTCAATGGGGCGAACAATACGGTGTCGATACACCGCATACGAGCTATTACGAGCTTTTCACAGCTTGCCTTTGAGTACTTTGGTGACGCTATTAATAGCTAGGTTTTTCTATGTGTACCTATTCAGTTCGTATGTACTAAACAATATTGAACATTGTAATATTGGATTCAAAACTAGTGGGTAATTATGAAGCGTAAGGGGTTTGTTTTTTTGAATGCTTTAATTTCAGGAACTGACTAAATTGGTGAAGTTTTTATTTTTTATGTTGTCCATTTATCGAGGAGGCTTTATAGTCTAGTCAACAAGTCCAAAACGTGTTAAAAACTAAAGACCTTTTTTTGTTTATCTTATTTTGTTAATAACAATTGCAATTTTTAAGTGCTAATATACCCTTAAAAACATTTTTCTACACTTCATTCCGAATCGAATGAGCTATGGCACATAATGTAGCAATAACGGTTTATTTATATATGTGGGCTTCTTTTGCTTCTTATGCTCAATAAATGGTGGGAGATACCCAAAAATCTATATAATATAAAACCATTATTCCCTGTCGGAATGTCTAAAGTCCGCTACAGTATGCGCTATTAAAATTATTATACTTGATTTAGAAAGTTTTTAAGTCTCAATCATACTAAATAAATAATATCGACAGAGACGAACAACAGCTTGTAAATATATAAAAGTAAACTTAGTCTTACCTAAGTATACCGAAGACATCTTCTTAGACACGTTCTCGTCTATATAAGTGACTCCTAGTGTGAAGAGCGGGGTTGCGCCCGCGCCGTGCAGCAGCTGCGCGAACAGAAACACCCCCACTGCCCACCAGCCACCTTCCGATGACCCCTCCGTGCATGACTCTGACATCTACAGAAAGGTCCTTAGGTTGAGCGAACATTCTAGTCTTTTTATGTCTAAAGTTTAGAGAGAGAAGCAAAAAGGTCTTTAAGCTGAAAGAACATTCTAGTCTTCTTTTTAAATGTCTGGAGAAGTCTTTTATAAAGAAAGAAAGAATGAAACTTTTAATCCAGAGCATATACAATTAAACAATACACAGGACTCCTAACAATTAAACAAATACACACAGATTGAAAAACAGAAGAAGAATACGTTGCTCCGGTAAAGGAATATTATTCCGCATGTCTTGGAGCTGGGAACAGCCCGAAAAATTTGGTTCAAAATGTTTTAATTCAACGAGCTTCTTTAAGTTGCCTACAGTGTAATAAAATCAAAAAGAATGGTCTTGCTAAATAATCAAACAATGAAACATAGACTTATGAAAAATAAAATCTTAACATCGAAAAGACTACATAACACTTCTAGAACATTCGCAAGACGCATTCAAAGAGGCGGTTGCTCAATTGTACGGCTTTGTAAATGAATTACTTTGGTATTAAGGACTTCCTTTGTCATATTTAGCAACCATCGGGACATTTGACGATGTTTTGTTGCACAAAAATTCGGTTGGATTTCGCTAATTAATGTTACTGGTCGGTATTTTTGCTGAATTTTGATGAAGCAATAAATAAAATATAAATCTATGTTAATTAAGGTGATATAAAGTGCACTTTTCGTAACTCATGTTTAATTTTTAACGTCGGAGATGATAAAAAAAATCGTAAGGAAAATTTTATGAAACCAAGCATATAAAAATAGTGGGCTTTTGGAATTTTATATTATTACTATCTCGCCAGAACAAATCTGTTCTTTGTAGGGTTAAGAATTTAATACAGAAGTATCCCAAACATCCAAACACCGTAATGAGTTGAGAATGTTTATGAAGGTCTACAGCACATACACATACACATGTAAAAAAAACGATACACATACCGTTCGATTCCCGTTACACAGATCATCAGGCTCCTCTCCCGCGATCTTATAGGGAGGTACAAGGAAGTGAGGAAGGGCAAACATCAGAGACCCCGTGCCCATGAGGAGGACTCCCCAGCCGAGCCAGCGTGGCTTGGAGGCTGCGTTCCGACCTCCCAGGTACGTCACTGGAGCCAGGCACACGAATGACGCTATGTCGTATCTGTAATAGACCTCTTGTACGGTTATGCTGGCCTGGTACTTTTTCAATTGCAGATCCAGAAGAAGACAGACAAAAAATCTCATTTTTTTTAAGTTATGATGATTGCATTTATTTTATTTAAGAGTAACATAATAATTAATTATGTTATAAAGAAAGTTCTGTAACATATTAAAAAAAACAATACTAAAATAAACTGTCAGTATTATTTATTTACAAAATCAAAAAAATCATTGTGATTTTTAAAATTTGTAAAATTTATCCATTGTCAGGACTTTAATTTTTAGTCCTCATTATGTTCTTCTTTGCTGCGTAGTTACGTTGGTTTTGCTTTGGCCAAAGCCTATTAATGCGGTCCGAGTGGAGTTCTAAGATTTAAGCATATGGATATTCAGAAATGTAATAGCATTTCACGCGGTAAGTGCAAACGCATAGTTCTCTTCTTAAGCACCCTCTTAATTTTCTTATCTTCCCACTTTTAAAGATCGAAAACATACTTATGCTATTTTGTTCCATCAAGCAAAATTCCAGTATCTTGCTATTGCATTACAAATTGTTGCTATTATAAAATAAAAAACCTTACCCTCCAGCAATGACCCCGGTCTGCATGGACCGTAGACCAAATCTTCTCTCAATAGTGGTAATGACCACATTCACGAAACCGTTCACCACCATGCCTGAGGACAAAGAGAAATATCTGTTTTAGATTATTACTCCAAAATGAATGAACAGAATATAAATTACGTGTTACATTGTTCGTCCGCGATTGACTCATTTTAAATTAAATTTGCACACCATGTGCAGTTTGATTCAACTTCAAAGATAGGTTAGCTTACATCATAATATATGCGAGCGAAGCTGGAGCGAGTCGCCAATTTGTTTATAAATTATTGAACTATATTATAAAGTATTATTCATTTTTTTTAGTCCGAATGTCCAAACGGTTTTGTTGTTTATAAAAATCAAATTATTATTTGAATATGAATCTAAAATTTCTTTATTCCTTTACGATTACAGCCCGACTATTTTAGACTTCGTATTGTACGGTAGTTTCCATTTGAACGTGTAGAAATAATAGATATATTCCATTCTCGTGTCCATCTGTCGCACATCATGAAACATTCAATAGGCTATTTTAAAACCTTACTAGGCTTTGTTAATCGAAATTTGGAATATTTCTGGCATTCAGGATGGGATATAAAATAGAGTAAGAAAGAAATATAAAAATAAACTGATGTTGATATTTTTTCCCATTTTAAGGCAATATTATAGTTAATAGATATGTTATACTCTAACAGATCAAACGAAAAAGGTGTTCCGCACAGCAGCGGCAGCACACATAGATACAAGTCAAAACGATAGAAAAAATGATAAAAGTAACAAGAGAACAAGAGATAGTTTTGTCAGTTGCGCGTGATTGCACCGGCAACCAATAACCTAAAGGTAAGACGTCCTACTTAGGATGTTTTCGCGTCTTCAAAATTTTGCACTTATAACATAATATCGATTATAATAATATCATTGGTAGTTTCCATATAATAGTTTTAGTTAATTCATTTTACAACTTCCATTTATTATAGTAAATAATTAAATATATTTTTATAATTGCTATTAAGCAGTGTTAATATCGTGTTACAACAATATGGTTAAACAAAAAATATAAGCAACAAATTTCATTACCACAAAACGACCTAGTATGGTCAATGACCATTAAATTATTCAACAACGTCAAGGTCAGAAGAAATCTATGAATTCCGGTAATTTTAACGATAATATCTGCTACAGCACTGTTTTTATCGATTTTTATGGTTATTTTTAGCCTGTTCATTACATGCTGGAATAATCTATGTACGTGATTTTGTTCTAGAAAAAGTTCTATAGTCATCGTCCTTTGAAGTTCTTTTTGCGTTGAAGGATAGCTCTACGACAGACCTGCTTTCCTAGTATATTGGCAAAATATTGCAAGGGATACAGTATGAAATAATTAAAATAATTTAATGAATGATTATTAATTGAAATAATGATTCATTAAAAAATTTCATTGAAAAAAATTTTCTTCACTTTGTAGTTATGTGACGAGATAATTAACTTCAACTTACTCACTTTATATAAAAGCTGGGTGCATTTTGTAAGTTACTAGGGGTAACTGCTACTTATTTTAGACTTAGTTATTGAATATAATTTTAAGCTACCTTTATTTTAAGGATATAATTAATTCAACATTGGTATTTTTATTAATTTAATAATTTAACAAGCAAACTGTTCATACATCAATCCTAATGTTGTACTAGGATCGCATGAGTCAATAAGAGTATACCGCGACTTCTACACAAATTGACTTCCTAGATACTTCGTTCGACATAACTCTCTGAAATTGACATGACAAAAACAATAAAAGCTCCGTCTCCCTCGCAGCAAACAGTACATTATTAAAGCAATATAGTCCTCCATCAAAAAGTGCTTCGCTATAAACAAGGATCAAAAGATTGTCCCGTCTGTGTCAATAGCAGGTAGAAATGAGCCGTAATAACCGGTAACTGATCACTTTGGGCCTGACAAATTGAGATGCCATTTTCGTTTTTAATACGCGATGCACGGTTGCATTTGCTATTTATAGTAGCTGAAATTTTGGTAGGGAATGTTATTTATCCCAGCAATTAAAGGTTTCATCTATTTTTATATTATTAAGAACTAAAGTTTGTGTGTTTTAATCGTGTTAAATTGTAAGGGGTAATCTCGGGATCTACAGAACCGATTTTAAAAATTCTTTCACCAATAGAAAGCCACATTATTGCTGAGTGTCATATAGGCCGTATAATAAACCGAAAAGGATTTTTTTTATGCGATGAAGTAGGGAGACGAGCTGGACGTACTCCTGATGTTAAGAGAAACGACAGCCCATTACCAGTGCAGTGCTTCCCGGAACTTTGCTAAAGCACAACACACCGACGCTCCCCACTTTGAGTCACAAGATGTTAAGACTCATTGGCCCAGTAATTACGCTGGCTACAGTGCCCTTCAGACCGGAGCACAGTGACATTTACATATCACTGCTCAGGCGGTAGAATGACTGGCACTGTGGGGGTACCCACCCAGTCGGTCTCCTGCGAAAGAGACCTACCCCCGGTAAAAGGATAATTAACATTATGCTCAACGATGTGGGCGCGGGTCAGCTGGTATTACATATGACGTAAATATAAAGTAATTTAACTGGGGTACATATAGTAACACTAGAATCTTGATGTACCACCGGTTCGAAGCGATTTTTACAGAGAAAAAAACGAAAGAAACTGTTCATTGCTCTTCATTACTGTCAATGTAACATCTTAATATATATAAATCTTGTGTTACAATGTTTGTCCTCAATGGACTCCTAAACCACTTAACCGATTGTAATAAAATTCGCACACCATGTGCAGTTTGATCCAACTTAAAAGATAGGATAGCTTACATACCGGTATTGCCCCAAGAACGGGAACTACGCGGGTAAAACCGCGGGACACAGCTAGTAGTATTATATAAAACATTATTTTGTCTATTCCTATTATATGTAAATATAAATATACTTAAATCTTTAAAACTACGCCACCAATTTTCATTCGTTTTTTTATCAGATACAGTGATTCAAGAGGTAAGGTTGTGCTTAATACATGCTTTATAGCGGGTAAAAATGCGGGGCGCGACTAGTTTTTTAAAAAAATATATATAAATATATTATAGAATGATATGATATTAGTTTATCTTGGAATATTTTTAAAGACAAACTTTATAACATCCCTACTAATCCCTATTAATAATTATATAAATGCGAATGTAAATCTGCCTATCTGTTGGTCTGTTATGCTTTCACGCCAAAACTACTGAACCAATTGTAATGACATTTGGTACACAGATGGTCTAGCCCTTTTTTCCAGTTAAAAAGTAGCCTAGATACTAGACCCCCCCAGTTTATATGAAAGCCCAAGCAGACGGAGTCGCGGGCAACATCTAGTATAAAATATATTGTATAATGACATCAGTATGTCATAAATTCTGGTTTGTACTAAGATTACGTGTAATTCTCGTCTAGGTAAAACAATGTTATCTTTATTAACATTGTCGCGCCTTAATCCCTATGGCTCAGCCTTGGATATAATCCTTATTTGTTTTTAGTATTGATTTAATTTTATTTTATTTGTGTTTCAATGTTTAAATAAAGTATAGAGCTCTATATGTAATCGCTTAGTTTTTTACACAGTCTTTCTTTGGGATAATAATGTAGTCAGCTATCTATGGAACTTATTACTTACTTAGTCCATACTTAATATTATAAATGCGAACGTAATTCGGTCTGTCTGTCTTTCCATCACGCTAAGACTACTGAACTGATTAGAACGAAATTTGGTATAAAAATCGTCTAAAGCCTGGAGCATACCATAGGCTACTTTTTTTTTAAATCAACCCCCAAAATGTTGCGCGAGGGGTTGAAAGTCCACGCGGTTGGAGTCGCGGACAACAGCTAGTGTTGTCGTATAATTATAGTTTGTTTAGTCGAAAAAGATTTACACAAACATATAAATATATAAACAATATTTTTTTATACTACTACCATTTTAAAATCTCAAAAACGTCCACAAAAGCTTCGAAATTCATGCGTTCCCCGCTAAAAGTTACCAGGACTGCAGAAGATGCGGAAAAGTTGAAAATAATTGGACAAGTTGTATCCAAAATAGGATGGGGGGCTATAAAAATGTCTAAAGTTAAATGAAGTGTGCCCGGGCGAGCCACCTGCTTCCAGGAAAGCCTTCTAATACTTAGAATTTTTCGCGTAAAAGTCACTACCTTCAAGAAATTTACACCGCGCCTTCGTGAAATATTCAATGTTACGAATGTACATATATTTAAGGATGTTTCTTTAAAATATGCTGCTAGCGATTAACTTGTTTAAGACATGTTATTTTTACATTATAAAATAATATTATACATTATGTTTTTTAATATATAATTATGTGGTAATGCGCCTTTCGTCGAAATCTTATATATTAGCAGTTGTCGAAATCTTGTTACCGACCTAATTAGGTAACAAAACATATAACTATAAATAAACTAATGTAAATAATTTTAATTGTCTCTTTAAGTATACGTTAAATGCTATAAATATACTATTAAATAAAAAAAGAGTCAATAAATTGACTATAAGGAGCGATACTATCAATGTATAAAAAAAACCTTACAAAAATTCAGTTAATAATAAATCTAGCCCCGCCCCGCGGTTTTAATCGAATATATGCATGCATACACAAAATCTTGAATCACTCTACCTTATAAAAAAACTGTATGAAAATCTGTTGAGTAGTTTTAAAGATTTAAGCACACATAAGGACAGATAGAAGAAATCGATTTTGTTCTACTTTATTATAATGATTATCTCAAAATATTAACCGGTAAAATGAACTAGTTCACTTGCAATTTCGTTACGTTAAAAACTGAATACCGTCAACAGTATTGAGCACAAACTTTTGTAATAACAAACTTTTAATTGCCAACCACTTGGATATCGTTTCATTGTTGAAAATATTGCTTCTTAACCGGCCGTGTTCAAGCGATTTTAAATTATCTCATCCTTGTCTCTAGGATATTATTTAGTTAATAATATTAATAAGATTGTGTCTATAGAAACTATAAGTAAACATTTATACTAATCTATACTAATAAAATCAAAGTCAAAGTCAAAAGTATCTTTATTCAATTAGGCTACATAAAGTAACACTTTTGAATCGTCATGGTATTACAAAACATTTACCACCGGTTCGGAAGGCAGTTTCTAATATTTATAGAAGTTAAGTTTGTGTGTTTGTTAAATTGTAAGTAATATCGGAATCTACTGAACCGATTTTAAAAATTCTTTCACCACAAGAATAGAAAGCCACATTATTGGTATTGCCGAGTGTCATAGGCTATATAAAGGGGTTGTTAACATTATGCCCAACGAAGTAGGCACGGGTCCGCTAGTACTCTAATATAGTAGAATCATTAATTGTTTGTTTGCATTAAATAGATTTATTACAACTGGATCGATATTGGTGAAATTTGTTAATTATATTCTTGAGTCTAGGGTAAGATAAAAGCTACCTTTGATTATGAAAAACTGTTAAGAGAAGTTGTAGTAGGAAAAATTTAAAGTAAACATTTAGAGTGATATTCACTTTTGAGCTGTATAGAGATAGAAAACTCGTTACTATGATAATATGGCAAGAACGAGAATATATTATATACCTTAAGAGTATTTCAAACAAATTGTACGTTTATAGTATTCTTAGTTTAATTAATAATAAATTATTTTATAAATT
Source organism: Eurema hecabe (assembly GCA_026213755.1). Lineage (NCBI taxonomy): Eukaryota > Metazoa > Arthropoda > Insecta > Lepidoptera > Pieridae > Terias > Terias hecabe. The sequence goes on from JADANM010006098.1 coordinate 10,291,204, forward strand.
ACATACATATTCTCCTTTTCCTAAATATGCAAATTTATTATTTCATTCACGTAAATAAAACCCACAACGTAAAGCTAATGTCTCGTAATAACTTTATGAAAATCACTAGGAAATTAACACAAACTTTGGAGAGCATTCGCGGAGAGGCTTCTAACACGTTAAATCAACCCCGAGCTCATGTTATGAAGCCCGATACTGCGTTTGGAGCTTCGAAAGAGACTAGTCCACACTAATATTATAAAGAAGATTTGTTTTTTAGTGTGTAACGAATAAACTCAAAAATTACTGGACCAATTTTATTTCTTTTTCATTAGAAAGCTACGTTATCACTGACTAACAAAGGCTATATTTGTATTTTGTGTCCCGGTATTTTTCCGGGAACCGTACCGGGACCACCGTAGGTAAAACTGCGAGTCACTGCTAGTACAAAATATTTAATGGAAATCCACAAAGTCATTAGTCGCATCTAGGATTTTTAAAGGTTCGTCTCCACTCATCTAGGGTCTAGACCATCATCATATCCTTGATTTCCTTATCATGGGACCTATGAAATACGAGTATCTTCTTTCCATCAAAACGAGAATCAACATCGGTAACAAAAATCGGTTTATAAACGAGGAAGACATTCGCAAAAAAATATATTCGTCTATTTGAAGTCAATTGAAAATACACTATTTTCCAACTAGTTACATACTGTTAGGCCATTGTTTAAACCAAGATACTGTTAAGCCATTGTTTAAACCAAAATCGGAATTTAAAGATACCGAATTAGAATATTATGATGTGTTCCTGAAATCGCCTATTTGGTGCCAGCAAGACGCAGTTAATCGAGTCCAACGAAGCGTGAAATCTAGCGATGGGGTGAAGCCTGTACCTGAGGACTCTTGGCGGATTAAACTGCGCCAATTAGTATTTATTTCGCGCTACTGAACACCAACGAACTCTTACAAGGGCGAATTTTGTTATATTAAAGAGTTGGGACATAGGAAATCGTGTGAGACAGGAAACAAAATGTTGCATGTTTGTAAAATGTTTTTGGCAACATATTTGTTTAGATACACAAAGATATTACGTGTGTATGTATTATATAACAATGGAATTTGTTGCATTTCACCGAAAATAAGTATTTTAATCTTTCTTTTCCCCTTTTTTTCTGTGGTTGCCTGGAAGAGACTAAGACTAAGGCCGCCAGTTAACATTATTTTCATACTGTATTAAATATCTGTACCTAATTAAAAATTAACAATTAAAAATTAAAATTAAAATTAAAAATTAACCTGTACTAAATTAGAATTGATGATCTTAGCACTTAAAGTGATCTCTTTCAGGCACCAGGTACCAAAGGAAACGATTGAATTAAAAAAAAAACAATCAGGTGGCGTAGTGCAATCTTCATGTGTTAACTTGGAACTTCGTTCCAAAGTTCTGCTCACGAATGCGTTATGGGCCTTTGAAAACAGTAGAAGGAAATTCTAAGGTAATTCTAATTCATAAGGTTTGTGAAAGAATGAAATAGGATAAAAAAGGGTCATATCATAAAAAGGGTCATCAATATTCGTTATCTGTTCGTTTTAAACTGAATTAATGTTATCTTTTGGTATTAGATAAAGTCCTGTCACATGAACTGCATCCTATTTCTGATAGCAATTGCTTGTTGTTCTTTTGGCAATTCGCCATTTTGAACGGAAGCGCTCCGGTACAGAGGTGTGATAAGGAACATTTCAGGTAGACGATACAATTAGAGATAAAAGATAGCCGAGGCAAAATAGATAGTTCGGATGGCAAATATTCGTTATAAATTGCATTTTTATTAAACAACTAGCTGTGCCCGCGACTTCACCCGCGTAAAAAGTTCAGCAACTTTAAAGTGATTCTATAAATTGCCATAACTTTTTTATTTATCAACCGATTGACATAAATTAAACACTAAATGTTAAGTGAAGCTTACCATAATATATAATTGAAAACCCCATCTAGATAGGATAAGCCGTTTCGGAGATTAGCGTGCACAAACAAACAGACAAACAGACAAACAGACAAAAATTCCAAAAATCGTTGTTTTGGGTTCTAGTGCGTTAATAAAGGTCTCCTATAATATTTTTTCGCATATATCTTCCATGTACAGACAGCGACTCGTTACGTTTTTATTATATGTATAGATTTAATGCAACTCAATTAATGAGGAGGTTCTTAAGTAGGATAGGTCCAACGTGAACGAAGTCTTAACATCTGATGACTCAAAGTGGGGAGCGTCGGTGTAGTGCACGCCTGCCCGGAGTTGGGCTTTATAGCAAAGTTCCGGGTAGCACTGCATTGGCTATGGGCTGGCGTTGCTCTTACCATCAGGAGTGCGTCCAGCTCGTCTCCCCTCTTCATATTATTAAAAATAAAAAAATACCCTCGGGCCAGCTAGTTTAATAATCTGCGAAGGTTCCCGTGACTACCCTTTGTTGCAAGATGGACGGTTTTTGGTCAGAACAAGTCCGATACAGCCCGTGCTCATTAAAAAAAACAGGACCTTTATACACAGCGCCATCTAGTTCCAAACTAAGCAGAACTTGCGTTATGGCAACTAGATAACGTAATAAATTACATATACATAATTTTCTTTTGTAAATACATACACACAATACATAGCAACACCCAGACCCCAGAAATATACAAATGTGAATTACAAATAGATTTTCCGGTGTGGGGATCGAAACCACGACCCTTCGCGCAGAAAGCAGTTGTGCTACCACTGCGTCAAGCGGTTGTCATTGGGTATCCTATAACGATTTCCCGACTACAAAAGTACGACATATAATGTAGCTACGATATTTGATACATTTAATGCTCATTCGCATCAGTTCTGATTGCAAGCGGCTTTAGGGCTTACTGCGATGTCCTGTGGCAAAAATTCAATAGCGATGCGACTAAAGCCGCTTATGCTATTATACTTGATTTGATTTCACAACGACCATTCGCGGGAGATCAGCCATGTTGAAATTTGAGTTGATATTAGTAATCCATTACTAATACGTCAGTGTTTATGTAGGTACATTTGTTGATTTGTCTTTTAGTGGTCATAATAAAATATCTAGGCACTATAACTAGCCCAAGACAGATGGTACTGGAGAGCCCTGACCTGTAGAGCTACTTATGGTGGTCACGACCCTCAGCCATGAGGTTACGACGAAGAAGAAGAGTAAAATAACAAGGTTTTTAGCTGGTAGTGGTGTACCATCTTACCACAGCTTCAGTAATGATATCTCTACAGATCTTTACGTTTGGTTTGATAAAAGCACTATAGACCCAATCTTTCCTTTCTACATCCTTTATTCTACTCTTTAACATATCCTTTTTCCCTTTGTTTTTAACGGCCACGCAATACGAAGCCTCTGCACGAATGTTCATGTACGGACAAGTGAAATTTAAGAAAATATATTGAATATAAATTTTAAGGTAGATCGGACCTTCATAAATAGTA
>JADANM010006098.1:10345518-10363229 GCA_026213755.1 Eurema hecabe
AGAAGATGTATGTGGTTTTAGTTCCATGTATTAAACTAGATGGCGCTGTTTCTATAAAAAGATATTTTTTTTACGTTCTAACTTCAATAATAATTGTCTTTATTCATAAAGTTCCTGAAATATTTAAAAAAAATATTCTCATATTATGTGAATGTAGAATAGAAGGATTTTTTTACTGATTTAGGTATAAAAATTTTCTAATTCGTTTTTGAAGTAATTATAGTAATACTAATTATGCGATGAAATCCCCAGGTTCTGTCCGGTCACTGTGGCGAGATATTCTCGTGCGCGTACTCGTACGCGGGTGACGCCATTGTCACCGCCTCCAAGGACAACACCTGCCGCATCTGGCGGTGACGCGACTGGTGGTACCACTGAGCTGTACCATCTCTGACCAACATTGACTATAACTGACCAACACTGACCAACATTGACTACAACTGACCAACACACGCCAAAATTGACAACCACTGACCGACATTGACCACCACCGACCAAAATTGACCAGCTCTGACCACTGATCATAACTGATAAAAACTGGACACCATCAAGCAATGGAAAAACTAATATGTACACATATTGTTCAATTGAAAGAGATAGTTGTGTTTCTTAGACAAATTATTATACATTTTATTTCAATATTCCCGTGGGCCGTGGCGTCAGCTAATGACAGCATTCTACTGAACCATTTAAAATTTAATGAAATATTACCAACACATCCTAAAATTTTAAATATTCTTATTTCTTTCACCATTCATTAAGAAATTAGTTTCAAAACAATTAAATGATAAATATGTAGACTCAATTATTATAAAAAGCCTAGGATTTATGATAAATAAATAAAAATTTTTGTTTAACATTGGCTTCATAGTAAAACATAATAATTTTAAATTAACTTTAAATAAACATAGGAGTTGATACTAGGAAAGATTTCGCTTTCTCTTGCTAAATAGAATTTTAAAACTAATTTATTTGATACAAGAATTACCTCTCAAACACTATAGTATAGATGTAGCATAGATATTTGTATTTTGTAATCATTTGTAACTTATTAATAAACTTTAAAACAGCTGGCAATGTTTTATTTGCTTACTAATTTACCCCACTACAATGGAGCCAAATGATGTATATTTTTTGGAATTTAAATATAGGCATAATATAACTAAAAACACCAAGAACCGAAATATGACCCCGCATAGTGAAGCTATTTCACAGTAGAAAATTTTTGTCTACTTACATAGATCATCGCTGCAGTACATCGCAGGAAAATTCGTATGTTTTTCGTAGATTAAATTTTTTCCACAATTGTAGGGCAAAAAATAGGCAGTTTTTTTCCGTCACAACAATTATTTTTGTATAAGTTTAATGGTTTACATTTAAATTACGTCATGATACGCATTTTAATCACATATTGTATATAATTTAGATAGTTAACTAATTAACTAATTAACCTGCATACATTTTTTTTAATTTGTTGGTTTACTTCTGAAAAAAAAAGTTCACTTATGTTCGAATATTATACAAATAATGTGGAATCTAAAATAGGCATTCACTGAAAGAATTTGATCAAAAATGTAAAAAAAAACACATGACACAAAACGCGACACAATACACTTTTTAACTTATTAAAAAAATACAAAAAAGTATCCATTAATTTACCTATGTTATTACCATATCCACATATTAACGGTCGCTTTTAATTCTTACTTATAAATCATAATAAATAATAATCAAACGACAGGCTTATTTTGTGGAAAGAGAGAAAGATTGGAAAAATCATCGTAGTTAGATACTAAAGGACGAGTAGTTTAACATTATTGGTTGTTCATTACAGGTATTAGTTGTCATTGTAGTCGTGGAAATCTGTGCTTGAAGGATACAACTAGTTAAATTAAAGCTTATTTTATCTACCAAGAATTACTTATCTTATCTACAACAAGAGATTGGCAAAATTGTGGCAACAGAGCACTGTCAGTTCACCAAGAATAAAATAGAATAGAATTAAGAATGAGGTCTTTAGTAAGTTTACGCGTTGTTCCCAAGACAACATTGGGATATAAGTATCTCATATAGTCTTCCAGGACCGTATCTACCTGTACACCAAATTTCAACCAAATCCACTAAGTAGTTTTTATTTAAAAAGGCAACAAACATACTCATACATTCTCACAAACTTTCGCGTTCATAATATACCAGACGAGCATTAAAGCATGTATTACACACACAAAACTTCTTCTTGAATTACTCTATCTATAAAAATCGCATCAAAATCGGTTGCGTAGTTTTAAAGATTTAATCATAGAGGGACATAGAGGAAAGTGACTTTGTTGTTAGTACTATGTTATAATGATATAAAACTAATTATTACATATAGTATACTCGTAAAATGATAACAAAGCATAGTTAGCAATGTTTATGTAAGTACATATCCTGTGGGCTCGAGGGTCGAATGTCAAACGATAATGTACTGTCGCGTGCACAATTCAATACATTGAGTTAATAACCACAGTTAGGTTTTCCTTATACGTTTTTTGAATATATTTAATTCCTGTACTTTATTAATTTATTTCATCGGAAAACACAGTTATCTACATAAATATTATAAAGCGGAAAGATTTGTATTAATGTATGCAACGAATTAACTCAAAAAGTACTGGTCCAATTTTAATAATTATATTTTCTAGGCTAATATTATAGGCTATATTTATTTTATAATTTGCATCTCGGTATTGTTCCGGGAACGGGGCACAGCTAGTTAGGAATAAAGATTGAAACGAGAAAGTGTGAAATAAACTATTAATATCTCATCCCTTTTTAGCATCCCTTTTTAACGAAAATCCTTATCATGCAAAAATTCAATATTTATAAAGGCCAGCAACACACTCATGAAGCAGTTAGCTTTTTAACTGTTTATGGGCGGGATGGTCATCGTCATCACATCGTCATCACATCAAACAAAACTTTATTTAAAATCAAAATTTACTCTGTCCATCTATCAGTTATACTCACCTCAATCGCTTCACCTGTAATATCAACGAAAAATAAACAGGATTAATGATTATCTTCTAACAATGCCCTCATAATATATTACTAATTTATTATTTTTCATAAATGTCGAAGTTACAATAAATCGCTAGTCGTCTAATTCCAATAACCTTGGCTAATCGCATCTCGCCGTAACAGTACACACACACTTAGATGGTTTCTATCTTTGACTCTTCAATCTCCATTCGGCATCAAACTGTGACCGCGAGCGCACATCATGCTCAAATACCTCCCACTAATTCTCTGTTTAAGCAGTGTCCATTGTGCCTACAAATATGAGACCAAACACTTCAAAGTACCGCTCGATCACTTCGGATTTCAACGTAACGAAAGTTTTGATATCAAGTATTTGGTGAACGACGATCATTGGGAGCGCGGGTCTGGACCTATCTTCTTTTACACAGGCAATGAGGTTAGTGTTTTGCACTTATTTTAATCAAGATTTTGCCGGCGGATTCGCTCGCTTAAATTAAATAAATATCGGGAAAATGTAGCCTATGTTCAACCTGATAGCTCCAAGAATGTGTGTACAAATAAAAATTATTACCACAAAATGTTATCTTAATTAAGACTTGAAATCTTAGGGTTGGTCTTTCTTAGAGCTAATAGTTATTAATATTATAAATTTTATGTTATGTATAATGTAAAAACAAAAGATGTTTTTACGCTTTCACGCAAAAAGTACTAAATGATTTGGATGATTTGATTGTAAGTAGGCATGTAGATGGAATATCCTGGATTACCCAGAACACTTTTTATACCGGTTTTTCTCCAAATACGGAAACTATGCGGGTAAATACGCGAGGCTCGGCTAGCTTATAATATTTATGTACTTACATATTTACTTAATACATATGTATGACATAGATATAGATTATCCATAAACGGTTACGTTATCAATGTTTGTTCCAATAATTGTCATATATTAGAACATTCACCTTACAAAATGACGTATTTATTTTTAAAGCGATATTATTTCCTTTAACTGAGACCTATGAGATTAAAATACTTTATATTTTACTAGCCTACTTTAAATATTGAATAAATAAATAATTAAATAAAAAAGTGTTTATTGCTACTAAAACAATTACAAATTAAAAACATTATGAAATCAATAACAATAAGTAGAAACGTAGTAATATCATACACATAAAACTTCCTCTTGAACCACTATTTATAAAAAAAACCATATGAAGATCAGCTAGTGTCTATCATATAAAAAACTACATTCTGTATGTTTCAGATAGCCAGAAGCAAAGGGTAATAATAATTATTAATTAACATATAAATTTCAGGGCCAAATCGAGTTGTTCGCAAAACACACCGGCTTCATGTGGGAGATCGCCGCTGATTACCGCGCTTTGTTGGTTTTTGCCGAACACAGGTAATAATTACACCTTACGAAATAATATTTGATTATTCCAATATTTTGGGTTGGGTAATATTGCCTATGAAACTTACGAATAAAGGATCATTCTATAAATTATTATAATAATTCTATTAGTTCAATTAGAAATTTTTGAGTACCTCACTGATTTTACCAATGAAAATTTTTGATCAATCTCTGCTATATAAAGCGGGCATGTTTAATGGAAAAAAAGCACTTGGAAATAAGAGATCAGATATTGCTAAGAAAAAAAAACAATAACATATTATTTGCCGCCCAAAATGACAAGAAACATTCATAAAGTTTGACAGTTCTGAAATGTGTAATATCATAAAAGCTCTTTTAGCACGGAGCTAGATGGCGCTGTGTTTAAAATAACCGTCTTAAAACGTCCTGTATTTCATGTATTAGATACTACGGCTCCTCAATGCCGTTCGGCAACAAATCGTTGGACAACGATCACATTGGGTACCTGACCTCCGCCCAAGCCTTGGCTGACTACGCCGACCTCATCAACCACTTGCAGGAAGACTCCTTGCATCCAAGAAGTCCAGTTATTGCTTTTGGAGGTATGTCTTACGTTCAAAATGAGTAGGAACTTTAGTTACCTCGTTTGGAAATGGAAATTAGAATCCTTATAAAAGCACTTTTTTGTCCATGACTACATGGAAAAATCTGAAAACCATACAGTTGTAAATAAATCTAGAAATATGATCCTGATCTTTCATCTGGGCTACGACAAACATTAGCATTATCTGTGTTGACAGCCCTTAAGAGATAGGAACGTTCTTCATTTATAGGAATTATGAAATATTTAATAGGAATCTATGAAGTATTCGTGTAGGAACAGTTTAAGATGCGGATGTTACATTCTAATTAATGTAAAGTAGTGGTATCTTGTAGAAAATAGATTACATCGGTACAGCTATTGTTGAGTTATATCTCTCGGTGGTTGATAACGATCCCAAATGATTTTTTTACATAAAATTATAGACTAACGATTGTATCATTCTTTTTAAAAGGTCGGCAACCCACTCCAGAGTTCTCAAGCTTTGCAAGTGTTCATGGGCGGCGTTGACCACTTACCATCAGGTGGCACGCCTGCTATTTTGCCCCCTAAGTTATAAAAAAAATCTGCCAAACAGCAGAATAACTTGTAGAATGTCAAATCGAATAAAACTGTTAGTACCATAAAACGTTTAAATGAAAATATTATTTAATGACGTCACGCTAATAAATCACACTATGACAATTGAATTGCGAAAACGCTTGGAATTGTGAATAGTTGACGCATACTTAATAATCATGTAAAATATTTTTCTTTGTCATTTTAATATGAACTAAAGTATGTAGTAAAACTAAAACTATGTGGTTGAATATAGTATTACAATCTGTCTGTCTGCAACATTATTGCATAGTTCTGATGGACGTAGAGACCTTAACCCGTAACCTAAGTGGTAAAATGCGTAGGTAATCTAAAGTCTAAACGATATCTTTTATCTAAGTAAGGCTTTAGGGTACCGACTTATTGCTTGAAAGCTTATGTCAATGTAACCTATTACATGGCTCTGGTTTCCTTTGGGAGTCTTGTACGATCCCGTTGCACACACAAAATTACGAAAAGTTATCAAACTTAAAGTTTAGCTCTCCATTTACTTTCAACTTAACCAATATTCATTTAAATGCTTTATCGACCCAGGGTCCTACGGCGGCATGTTAGCCGCCTACTTCCGCATGAAGTACCCTCACATCGTCGCTGGAGCGATCGCAGCATCTGCCCCAATCCACATGTATCCTGGCATGGTACCCTGTGACGTGTTCCATCGAATTGTGACTTCTAGCTTCAAAGTCACTGATGAGAAGTGCAGAGATAATATCCGATCGTCTTGGGCTGTTGTCAGGTATATGAATAGTTTTCGTGTACACGTGAAGAACGAGCCTTGCACTGCTGTCAGTGCTATCGAGATGTTAAGTATCCTATATTGTGTAAGTTCAGGTCTGAATTTCCGCATGCTAAATTTAACCTAACATTATACAATCATTATACAGAGGTTTTTGCAAGACAGAGAAAAAAATATCCATACTTCTTCAAACACGCGTCTCTAATAGTATTCAGATTATCTATTTATTTGCTTTTTTGCCTTAACTTCATAGCATAGCTGAATCTTTATTGAAGTATATCTTAAGAGACATGCTTATAAACAATATTCAATGTAAACAAGACCAATTATAAGATCTTGCTACCACAATACGTCGACTTTAATCTAAATAAAATTACAGACAATTCGCCGCAGCAGCTAACACAAGCGAGTGGTTGCACAAAAACTGGAAACTCTGCGATCCATTGAAAGACTCAAAAGACGTGGATGTTCTAGTAGAATTTCTACAATCCATGTACGAGACCCTCGCGATGGTGAACTACCCGTTCGCGACAGACTTCCTGGTTTCCCTGCCAGCTCAACCTGTGAGGGTTGCTTGTCAGTATTTGAACGAGAGCTTGACTGGCGAAAAGCTATTGGAGGTAGTGTACGATTTAGGTATAGATTGATCGTATAATCCACGTAAGTCGAGGATAGCAAGTGGAACTTAAATGACATGGTCTTAATTTGCTTCAAAAAGCACCAAACTTCCAAAGAATATAACACAACCACGTGGTACTCTTTATAAGTTCTTTGCTCCCTACGTTTAGTAATGAATGATGTCAAAATGGTCGGTTTTGATAACTTGCCATTTTCAAATTGTATATTTGCATTTTCTGCATGCAAATGCATTAAAATATGTTCATGTAATTTATCCGTCATCTAGTTATCAAAACACAAGCTCTGCTTATTTTGGGAGTAGATGGCAGTGTTCAATCAATCTTTCTGAAGTATTTCCTATTTAAATAGAAACCCTTTTCAGGCTATCGGTAAAGTTCTACAAATGTTTTCCAATTACGACGGCAAGAGCTCCTGTGTTGACTACAAGAAGGGAAGTGACTATGGCAACCTTGATGCAAGTGGATGGGATTATCAGGTATATCCTTATTGATAACGTAGTATATTTGTTTATTTCTCTTTCACACAAAAACTGCAGTTTGGTGAAAGTTGCTAAATACAGGTTCGTTACTCTAAATTAACACATCTCCTTTTTATTCCGGTATTGATGTAGGAGCGAAAACCATGATAATAAAACATCAGGGCGTGGCTAAATTATATGTAACCCCTTTCTACCAGTATAACAAATAAATACCAAAACATCCGCTGTATCCTTCTGTGGCAAAAAGAGAAGTTTTTTAAATATTAAAAATATAAAACCTTTTTGGTCTATCTGTGCAACGACAACACTTAAAATTTGCAGCGCACTTAAATTTTAAGCGCAATATCATATGCAACGCCCTTATTAGTTAAAAATTTCAGGCCTGCACAGAAATGGTGATGCCAATGTGTACGACAGGCAAGGACGATATGTTCGAACCAACCCCGTGGAACTTCACTACATATGCTGAGGAGTGTCACAAGAAATTCAACGTGTACCCCCGCGAGCAGGGCGCTTGGGTAGAGTATGGGGGGGATAGATTGCATGCTGCCTCCAATATTGTGTTCAGTAATGGATTGTTAGATCCTTGGGCTGGAGGTAAGGATACTCGTGAGGGTTAAGCTTAATATTATTTTTACATAGATCAATACAATGAAAGCTTAGACAAAATTTCGCAGCTTTAAGGACCATGCTTAAGAACAAAGCCTTTTACGTAATGATGAAGCGATCTGGCAATGAAAATTTATAAGTCTGTGACGCTTTTAGAATAATTTCTGTGTGTCTGGGTTTTTTGGAATATTCTTTGAAAACCTCTGAATGTATTGAAGTTGATTTAACATAGTTATGTAGGGTTCAATATATTAATATTAATATTACAACTTTTTTGTCCTGGTAGGTGGTATCCTCAACAGCATAAGCAAGACAGTAACGGCGGTGGTTATCATTGACGCCGCTCATCATTTGGACCTTATGCCAAGCACGCCTCAAGACCCAGCATCCGTTCAGATGGCTAGAAACATTCATAAACAGAACATAGACAAATGGATAAGAGATTTTCGTGAACAGAGAAAAAGCAGACCGTAGACAATAAATATATTTTTGTATCAATTACTATTTTTTATTTACATATATTTACCCCAAATAATAATCTCAGAATAAAATGAAACATAATAATAAAAAATACCTAGATATGGAATTAAATTTTTAAATGAAATTATTACCCATTGTAAATATGTTTAATGGCAACCTCTAACACAATGTTGTCAATGTCATAGTATATGTCAAAGTCATGATTTGTTTTGAATTTTGATCATGCCATTTGTCGTATGTGATTTCTCAAAAGATCAGACTATTTGATTGTAAAGTTATAAAATAAATAAATTATATACTAATTTATAAATTAAAGCAATGAGTACAACTTGCAAATACTGCAATGACCCTGAAGACAAGCAGTCTCGACCAGGATTAATTTGCGAAACATGCATGAATTTTGTGCACCTAACGTGTTTACGAAGCGCAGGAACGCCGGGCGACTTTTCCGGAGATGTATTCTTTGATTTTACTTGTGTAGATTGTTCGCCTAACAAGGAAGAATGTTTTTCACGTAATAAAATCCTATGGTAAATAATAACCTATTAATACACACATTTAGAAGTTGAAATATCGTTAATTTTTGATGGTAATAGTAAAGTTCCTAGAGCATATAAATTTGTTACCACTTAAAAACATCATAACTAAAATATTTGCAGTATATTTTTGACCAATTTATTAAATAAATCAATCACACTATTTATAAAGCTGAATATACAAGGAAAATATCTTAATTTCAGGGTAAATGTAATACTATTAACACTGTATCACCTCAGTAAGCACATGAGTGGAATCAGCAATCACGGCTACTTCCACTACAAAACACATATCTGTTCTTTCATAGATAGATATTGGGCTCTTTTATTTGGTGCTAAATTGTAAGTATTAACACATTTGTCTTTTCAGGTGTAATATTAGAGGTATTTCTTAATGTTTATGTTCCTGTATGTATAGTTTTCATGCATTTTTTATACATATTAAATCTTCAATCACTCTTAACTATTAAAAAAAATGCATGAAAATTGTTTGCATATTCTCAAAGATTTAAGCATACATTGTGTTTAGTCTTATGTGTTACATTAAAATAACAGATTAAAATAACAGACATACACGTGAATAGTATTATTATTATCTGTACAGAGCATTGATTTATTTAAACAACTACATTTTTTTTATTTCAATATGAAGAAATTGTTGCTTTTTCGTATACCATGTTTAACTTAGTTGTGAGCTCAGAATATTTCTTTAACATTTAGAGATGAGATAGGAGAAGGGGATGTTCCGAAACCTTTAAAAATTACGTACATATGTATGTGCATATACATGAATGCAGCCCTAACTATGCCATTACTTTGAATTTACAGCAAACAAAAGAAGAATTGGATAGGTACAATAGCAGGGGCTCTCTCCGTGTACAGCAACCTTCTGTTCCAGTCTGGGTCTGTGAGGCTTGGTGAAGCAGGCTGGTGGAAGCTCAAGCATGACTTCACTCCGGCTATTGCTACTCATATAAGTGAGAATTATATTTTTATATGAATTTAATTGCCTATATAATTAAAAATTAACTTAGATTGAAGGAATGGTTTAATTAAAAAAAAACCTTATTTTAGCACACCATGAGGTAAGATTAAAGTCATATAACTAAAAAAATTACAATTACTATGTTTTTATTTTATTAATATAAAATTATGTTAACAACGACGACCGCTTGGCGCAGTCGTGGGTTCGATTCCCACACCGGAAAATATATTTGTAATTTACATTTGTATTTTTCTGGAGTCTGGGTGTTGCTATGTATTGTATGTATGTATTTACAAAAGAAAAGTATCTATATGTAGTTTATTCCCTTATCATAACACAAGTTCTGCTTAGCGTGGAACTAGATGGCGCTGTGTATAAATGTCCTGAAAATATTTATTTATTTATTTAACAAACTATTATAAAAAATAAATAGTATCATATAGGTACTTAAATATGTGCTTTCAGTTCAAGAGTTGTCACGAGACAGACCAAAAGGACGCCTTCGTAATCAAATGTGGATGGACAAAGTTCTATTTATTGCAAAAGTTACTGAAATGGGTATAGTATTTACATTTATATATCTTCATACTTCTTAGCTGTACATAATATAACTTATTTTTGAATCTTATAAATTTTATAAATGCTTTTTACAATTAACAAAGAAACCATTGGCTACTTTTCGTCTTAATAAAACACTATCTCTTATACACACAAATATCAAAGGAGTGTCTGAAAGAGAAAGATAGCTAACGCCTTTTAAAACCAAAATTAACCTATGTTCTTTCTTAAAGCTATAGTATATTATTCTTCTACATATAGAACATGATATATAGTAATTAAGCTCTTGTTTATATGTATCTTCTTATTTTAAAAAAGAGCAACTATCAGAGCCTCTTGTCGATTGATCTCTGTAGAAAATGCCTTCCGAACCGGTGGTAAATGTTTTGTAATACCAACGTGTTACTATATGCAGCCTAGTCCAATAAAGATATGTTTGAATTTGATATATGTAAAATTTTTTTTTTTTAGGATATAAAGATCTGTTGGCAAATGATGATGAGGATTTGAAGCCAATATCAAACCCGGCACCAGCTAAGAAGCGACGTTTGGAATTCAATGAGTATACCTTCAGCGTCTCTTCACAACAGGATGATGTGGAAATTAAGTAAGAACATGTTTGTTACTTAGAGTATATTATAGCTACTTTTTGATATTATTATTAATGTTACAGAAAATCTTTGATTAACATTTTAATTATTGATTATTCGAATGTGTATGTATAATCAATGTGACACATTTTTTTGTACAAAAATGAAATTTAAATACATACAACAAAATAACACATTCCTTAAGAAAATTTATTTCCATTAGATAAAAAAAAATTGTTGTTATTTTTAGAATTTAATGGTATAAGTAGTTCCAGTGTCTCTAAGAAAAATGTTGCTGTTTTTTTTTTCAGAAAGGAAAAACCATGGCCATTCAAGGAAGAATATGATGAGATAGATGCTTCAGTGGCGAGTTTCTCATCAAGAGACAACTATTCAGACATTGAGAACACATTTAAAGGCTTCGACTATGCACCTGTCAGTCAGCTGTTGCCGGTAAGAAGATTTATTTTTATGAATTAGCATGCCTATTAGCAGCATAATAAGGATCACCTAAAAAACTTGAGAGGTGTTAAAGGACGACCAAATGGAATGCAATTTCTTTCAATCCACTAGTAAAAAAATTGTATTAAAATGTTTTATTTAAATAAACTAATTTATTTCATTTTAGAAAATTTAATAGACGTGACGAAAATAACTGGCTTGCTTTCTATCAAAGAGAGAGAGAGAGAGAGAGTCAGACAGTATAAATAAAGAAGTACCCAGACTTGTTATCTTTTAATCTCTTTTAAGATGGACTTCTTTCAGAGCGACTCCTCAAGCGTATATTCATACAAACAGTCAGCGCACTACGACTCCGACTCGCATAGCTCCCACAAAGACCAGACAGAGGAGAAAAGGGAGAAAGAGAGGAAGTTAAAGGAGAAACCATATACAAGAAGACAGAATCTCTTCTCGAACGAACTGGACTCTACCGACATGCCCTGGCTACAAGAAGAGGGAGAAGTGAATAAGGATATAAGGGAAATGACTGAGTATGAGGAAGTGCAGCTTTTGAAGGAGATAGAGAATTTGATAGGCAAAGTGAAGGATGTGGAGAGGAGAGGGTACTTGTGCAGGATGAAGGCGAAATTGGCGCTGAGGAGGTTGAAGAGGCATAAGCATCTGCCCATATTTGATTTGGACAAGTAAGTATTTAATATTTATACAATTTGTTTAAAATTAAACTCCGAAAACTTGTAATATGCTTTCAGAAAATAATTCTGAAGATATAGGTATGTATAACATTAATAATTGTTGTACAGAATTGGATTTCAATGTTGCCGATTTTTTTTATTTTAATAAATCCGGGAAACAATACAAACAAATATACAGCAATGTATTTTAAACAAAGCGCAAGCAGCAGGGGACTTTGTACCCAGTACACATTATTATAATGTAGTTTTACCTATAGCCTATAAAAGTTAAAATTTTATGTAAACACGAAGTGTTCTATTGCATGCCTATGTAGGAAAATTGTGCAGAGCTTCCAAATTTATATTAAGACCTTACTGTAACCATAATTAATTAGTGCAATATAGATTTTCTATTCTTTTCTACAAGCCATATGCACTTCACACTAAGGTAATAAGGCACAATATCTACAGTTTTAGCTATTGGATTTTAACACTATGTATAGCTGGTTTTGGTTATGGTTTCAGTCTCCATTTCAATTTTAATTTTGAATTTACTTTTGAACAGAACAGTGAAAATACTAGGCGGCTATGTGACGGAGGAGAGACAAACAATCACAAACACTGAAAGAGTTCTAGACCGATTCCAAAGATCTGTAAGTCTCTTATATGAAAGGATATGAAAAATTATATATTTATTTATATTGAGGACAACCAATAATTGCTGACTTTAAAAATTGCAACCAAAAAAAACAATTTTAATTAAAGAGTTACAATTTTAAAGGCTGCTTTTCAAGCCATGCATAAAATACAGGAAGAATAACAATTAAACTAGAAAGTTAAAATGAATAACTGGTTCCGTATCAGTTTTTGGACATTTCTGTTATATCTTTATTTAGATATCTCAAAATATCGACTGATTCACCAATCAGGTTGTAACCACGGGATATTTTGAACAATATTTATTTTTTCTATTATAATAAAAAAAATTTCAGTATCTCCTAGACAATCTAAGTGGTACGATATCACAGCCCAACTACGGTACAGTGCTGGTGTCGAACATCGAACCCGTGCCCTTCCGTTCAGCGTACTCGGGAGCCACCCTCAAACCGTACATACGGAGGGATGCTGAAACCACTCCCCTTTGGTTGCAAGTCATGAACGAATTGCTGATAAAGACTCATAAGTAAGTTTTTTTCTTAAAAGGGGTTGTAAAAAAACATTGTTTTTTTTTTGCTTGGTGCCTTGATCATAATTTAATACTTTAACATCCAATTTAGATTAAAACTAAAATTTCAAATAAATACGAAAATTATATATTATAGAACTCAGTGAATTAGCAGCAGTCGCTACACAGATATTGATAATACCAAAATTAAATATATATTTAGATATTGTATAAATATATGTATGCTGTCTGGAAAAAGTATCGGTTGGAAGCTTTCTTTTTTGAATATTATAGTATGTTTAATGAATCCTAGCCTAGTTTTTTTTAATTTTTTGTATGGTATAGAAATGAGCCAGGCTACGTGCCACCGCCTCGCGCCACGCTGGACTACTCGTACGTGAGACCACAACACATCGCCGCTGTTAACAGACTGTGCGCACAACACTTCTGGCCCGGCATCGACTGTAAGTATACACAGTACAGTCGACTGCAAAAGTAAAAACACATGGGAACATAGATAACATATTATGTGATATTGCAACGGAACAGATTGTAATTGAAGATAAAATAAAAATAATAAATAGAAAAACAAACTAAGAGTTGCATCAAATTATTAAAATTCATCCGTTAATTATATGTATTACAATTTACAATAGGTGAGAAATATAATTATCTTAACATTTTTTAATACAATAGTGTTTGCTATTGTTAATAATAATGTATGTGTGCAGCACTAGAGTTAGTTAATGTATTAATTGCGCCGGGCAACGGGCGAAGGGGGGTCCCTTTGCCCGTTACGTGTGCGTGTATATCTGTATAATGCGTCCGCCCCCCTCACCCCCTCCCACCTACTGTCGGTCGCAGTGACGGAGGCGCTGCAGTACCCCGAGTTCAGCTGCGTGGTGTCGTACGGGCGGCTGGTGGTGGGCTGCGCGTTCCTGGTGCCGGGCGCGGCGCCGCACACCGCCTACATCTCGTTCGCGCTCACGCGCCCCGCCTGGCGCCGCGCCGGCATCGCCACCTTCATGCTCTACCATCTGCTGCAGGTCAGTCGAAAAAAATAAAAAAAAATCCTCAGGTCAGCAAAAAAAACTTTTTTTTTCTCTAAGAAAGTGCCACCTTCACGCTCTACTATCTGCTGCAGGTCAGTGGGAAAAAAATAAAAAAACCGTCAGGTCAGCAAAAAAAACTTTTTTTTTTTTTAAGAAAGATGGCGTTTCCTTATAGATTTCGGCAATGACAAGCGGGTATATTTATATTTATTTATTTATTGCCCGCGACTCCGTTCGCGTGGACTTTCTTATAAACTGTGACCCTCCCTTTCCTCCCTTACAATCCTCAAAAATTGTAGCCTATGTGTTATTCTGATGTATAAGCTATATTGTGGTAAAGTTTCATTCAAATCCATTCAGTAGTTTTTACGTGAAAGAGTAACAAACATCCATACATCCATACTTACAAACTTTCGCCTTTATAATAGGATATTATTCCAAATAAATATTTATTATCCAAATAATTTTTTATATTTGTAACTAGCTGTTGCCCGCGACTCCGTCCGCGTTTACTTTCATAAAAAAATTATTCCCCTGGAAACTGGATAAAAAGTATCCTATGTCCTTCTCCAGGTTCTAAACTACATCCTCACAAATTTTCAGCCAAATCAGTTGAGCCGTTGTCGAGTTATAAGTGAAGTAACTAACACGACTTTCTTTTATATATTATATATAGATTTTAGCATTTCCCACTTAGATAACGACTTGTCATGCCAACCTGAACCATGTTTTACCAATTTCACTTTTTAACAGTCATAAATTTATATTTAACCTAATAATCATATAGGTATGTTTTTGTTGGAATAAAGATTACAAAAAAAAATCGTTAATATTGAAGTTGTGTGCAATATGCATATACCCAATAATTTTAGTACAACATTTTTTTTAATTTATTCAACCGATCAAACTTGTAGCTGTTGAACTGACTACTAAGAAGCAGGTTTGTTAATTCCGTATATATGCTTTTTGTACAGACGTGCACAGGACAAGATGTCACTCTCCACGTGTCACCAACAAACCCAGCCATATTCCTGTATCAGAAGTTTGGTTTTAAAGTAAGTATTTTTGTAAGATGGCAATGTATAGACAACTGAAATGAACTTGAACGTGAAAAATTATAATTATTTAAACAACTGACATTTTGAGAGAAAATGTCTTCTGTTGCTATAATAACAAATAAAAACGAAATTTGCAAAATATAAATTAAAAAGAAATATAGAGGTATTAAAATATTATTTATTTAACTAAGATATTATTTTTAAAATTCACTTGTAATGTTCGTACTTTGTGTTTCAATTGTACCAACAATGATCTTTCTATAATATGAATAAATAATATTAAAAAAGTATTTTATTGATAGAGCATACACATAACAAAGACAATAGAAGCAAGGGAATAAAAAATAGGTTGTATTATTAAAAAATATTTATTTAAAGACTAGGCAATGGCTTAGATATAAAACCTTCTTCAATGAAGTAATCATAGATTTTTCGTGTCTTATTTACATCTATTTTGACTATCCTCCTAGCGTCTAGCAGTCTTAAGAATCCTAACTTATTATTCTCAGCGATGAGTAAGTTCTTAATCTCTAAATATGCTCTTGGTGCCAATCGAAGATGCGAACATAGTGTTTTTTCACTCTCTGATAGTAAATGGAAGCTTGGCATATCCACAATGTCTAGAGGCATTAAACATTTCCGCTTTTTATTTGGACCAACTCCCAAATACAAACCAAGACTGAATTTATTTTTCACGGGCGATTGGCTCTCGTATTTCTTGGCCATGATCAATGTGTATTGCTTCTGATCCTTAAATGAAGATTCATTCTCCTTCTTCAAGTGTCTGTATAACCGAGCAGATTGTAATGTCTTGATCCCATTCTTACGATATTCAATGAACCGTGAAATTCTTTGCATCAATGCTTCTTCCAGGCTTATAGACTCCATGAAAGCATCAAACTGCATGCCGGTCATGAACTGCATAAATGCCAGCAGACGTTCAGCTTTTACTCTAGTAAGCGTAGTATCAAACTTTTTTAACCACGAAAGTAGTTTATTAGGCACTATTAGACCATGATTCTGGATAATTTTGTACCTCCTTTGCCTCTCCTTAAGCCGTGTGTTTAAAGCACTTACAAGACTTACTTTCAGAGCATCCATACAGTCATCATCTTCATCGGAATATGTATCCTCTATATTTAATATGTTTTCAGCATAGTGGTCATAGCTTAATTCAAATTCTGACCGGTATGCATTATAGCCAGCTAAGTGCTGATCTCCCTGGTTATTTCGAGGTGGATTTGAACTAATTTCCATACTGTACAAGTAAGGTATAATCGGTTTCGGAAATAATGACTGATCTGTTTCTGGCAATAACTTTAGTTCCTCGTATTGTACGTTTTCTATGTAGTATTTCTTGTAGTGTTCTAAACATTCCAGTTTCGATCGTGTGTGAACACTTTTCGAGATTTCCTCCCAATTTCCGTAGCCGTATGTAGATAGAGCTGTGAGTAATTTGCATTCTTCCTTAGCCGACCAGTTGCAATTATCGAAGAGCGGAAAATCATTTCGTCTAACCGCGTATTTATGATCGCTTTTATGTGCTCCTATTTCTTTTCCTGACGCAAAACATGGACAACATAACGTCGTATCACAGTCACAGCATTCTATATAGGGTTCATGAGGTAACTCACCGCAAAAATCGCATTTTACTTGCAATATATCATTCGACATGTTTGTTTGCAGGTAGAAGAATTAATACAAGATTTCTACGAGAAATACTACGACATCGATTACAAAGGATGTCGGCACGCACTGTTCTTAAGACTAGTCAGATAATAAAGTGTTCAAAACTATCAATCGTGTTTTATTTATACATACTATTTAAAAAACCAAGATACAACAATTAGCGAATCGTGTTTTTATTATTTAAATTACAGCTGTCCGGTGTCGCCTGTCATAAAATCTGACATACTATTTTATGACATATGACGTATGACAGGTGTAATAAGTGTTGCTACACACACACACAACATACAATTTGACCAGAAACAATGGGACAAATAAGTTATTTAATAATTATTACCGACTTGTATGGAATATGAATTATGCGATTTAAGAATCTAATAAAGATATATATAGAATAAAAACAAAT
>JADANM010006098.1:10373216-10386966 GCA_026213755.1 Eurema hecabe
GGTACTTTTATACTTTTTCAGCGTCGTTTTTTGTCGTAGTTGGGTTTTAGTTTTTTTACTTTATCTTGTAAAAAATGGTTTAATAAAAGGATATGTGTTGAAAAGGGAAAAAAAGAAGGTAGAATAGATAAAATAGGCATCCAGTGCTTCGCATTGTTAAACAATGATATAAATAGTTCAGTGGGAGCCTGACGTTGCACCCCGTGATTTCTACCGCTGCGGTATTATGGAACACAGTGGAGTTTTGGTACAAGTCCGACTAAACCCGTGTTTCTTTCACCGAGACGGGTAGATACACTAGATTAGGTCTTTTCAACTATAGGAAAGGGTAAAGCTTACTAAGCTCACGGTTAATTCGTCACAGATTAAAAATTATGTACCTATTGAATAGAATAGAAAAAGTATACCTAATATACAAATCATTGCGATTGTTGCAATATTCTTATCACGCCAAAATTAATTAGGCGTTTTAAAACAGTGAATTAAAGTTTTTTTGCTGATTAAAATATCATTTATACAAAATTAGTGCAACTTATTTAAAAAAGGATATTAAAAATTATATTTATTACTGACTTAGTAAGAAAAAAAATCAGTTTCGGTAACTATAAATTTATTTTATAAGAAATGTCAGGTATCATTTATTTATTTATTTATTTAAAACAGTTTATTGTACATTAAAATGATAACAAGATACAAATGATAAAGAAGTAATGCAGAAAATGCAACCTCATTGCTACATAGCAATCCCTGGCAGGCAATTCATTACCATATAAGTAAAAAAACAATTTTTTTGACTTTGACATGTCAAAATATAGCTTATCAAGAATATTTACTTAAGAAAAAAATAGCAAGCACAAATAAATTCTTATACCTTAAATAGTATTCTTAAAATAGATTCGTATGACTACAAATATAACAAGTTGATTATGCGAGGTAACTAAAACAAGTGAAACGCTTTATTTTACTTAGAAACAATATTCTAGCATTAACAATATTATTAATTAGAGGTTAGCCTATTCGAATTGAGGCACGTATTTTTAACATTTCTAGTTATAGAGTAAGTTTTTAGGTTAGGTTAGTCTGTCTTTCCATGACGATAGATTTACGTGAGCCTTACCTCCATAGAGAAGCTCTAATTGTTCTATACAATAAGTATGGTGGAACATCGTGGAGTTTTAGGGAGTAAATCTTATTTTATGTGCTAGGTTACGTTAACGAAAAGGAGTAAATATTCCTCCAAAAGAAGTCTCAAAGTAAGGAGGTCACATTACTCATATAATAAGGTAATATGTCTTTATGTATTACAGATGCCAAATTGAAATATAAAGCCTTATTATCAGTATTTATTGATCCATTAGGAACGATAAAAATTTAATGCAGTAATAACCTTGTAATAAATTATTCATCAAAGGAGCAGTCGATTAAAATATTGACTTGGCATTTTTTCAAATGAGTGTTTATCTGTCTCGAAAGTATAAACGCATTAAAAAATATAATTCGTTTTTACTATAAATATCGATACAGAAATACAAATTGATCAATTTTAAAATACCTATAGGGAACTTCGAAATTTGGTGTACAGATAATATTATGAAATGTTAAAAAAATAAGTATATGAATATATCATATACTTATTTTTTGTCTGTACAGATCAATTACTGATAATATATTAACGAGCCAGGTGGAACGAAAATGTTTTTTTACAATTTCATAACATTGAACTTATATTACTTATGTTTTTCTGGAGTAATTATAGTCTGTTTATTTTCTATTTATAATCTGTAAACTTGTCAAAGAGATTCTTGGCGAATATGGCACACAGAACAGGCAACAGTTATAAGTAATTGCCATAACAAAAAAAAATTACATATGGATGTCATTGAACGATTTTAGTATATACTACCTAAATCATTATAATTTTAGTAGGAAAATCACGAAATATTTTGGTTGTGACTTTTGACAACAATATTTTAACTTGCATTGACAGGTGTCATTGTATTAAAATTTCGCGCCAATATAACTGTTAAGATAAATTATTGGCATGGTCTATTATGCAATGTGATATTAATTATATAGAGAATGAAAACAACAAAACACAGAAATATTACAATAACGTATCATAATTATGTATAATGAAATATGTTACAATTATTATTCATTAATAAATTCGTTTCTTATTCAACCTATTTTTGGTTTAAGGATATAATAATAAAAGTTCTAGAAGGGTTTTTGCTAATTCACCTACCGGATACACCGTGTCTATTAAAAAACGATACGTACAGATAAAATCAGCAATTAATTTATGCGTAAATTTTTCTTAAAATATAGGTATTCTATTCTATTCTTGGTGAAATGGCAGTGCTGAAAATATAGGTATGTACTTAGTTTAAAGAAATACGAAATGTCAAACTATTCTGACAGATTGACATGCATTTGAAGCATTGATAGCAGAATGCGTCCACAGACTAAAAAGAAATAGGTAACAAATGCTTATGCTTATAACAGCAATATCTATAACTATTATACAAAATTTTAGAACGGCTATATAAACAGACCTATTGAATAACTTATTTTATAATTAAAATAGATCTTTAATGCTGAATTTAAAATTATTAAAAGCCTACGAGTTTTTCCTAATTTTCACTAGAAGTTAGTTATTAATTCTCAAATTATTTTCATTCTATGCATTCATGAATCTGACGATTTTTGGTAAAAAGAAAGTGTTGATTTTTATCAGCTTTAGCTGAATGTATTCAAAATATCGTATTAAATGTTAATGTCATTTGATGTGCCTTAAAAGGAATTCGCTGCGGACGTAGGACGACATAATCTATTCGACGTCATTTTACGAATATAGTAATACTATACACTCGTATTTTGAAGTATCAGACCTGAAGCAATATCTTTAATATGAATGAAGGGTCAAAATTTAGTGTGGTAGGATAATAGCCCATCTTAAATAAAGCATTAAAGAAGTTATAAATATAAGGGTGGGTAACTTTTCATGACACTTCTACAGCCTTACGGTTTTTTGTTCTTTTTATTTTTATTTTCCTTCTGGGTAGGGTCTTTCCAGGGTGTGAAGACGGCTTGGGGCAGTTCCTTGCAGTCCACCAGCGGGTTGGTGGCGCTGAGAGCCTCCATGACTCTTGGCTGTGCCTGGTCTAAGAGTTCCTCGTTCGCGCAGATCACTCCAGCGAGAGTAGTTTTACGAATTTCGTGGAGTTGTTCTGTGAATAATTAAAAATAAAATTGAATAATTTAAAAAAACTGCATAACGGTTTTGTCTGAAATTTAGCATGTAGACATACGAACCGAAATAATGAAATAATGAATCTTTTTCTTTCAATCACTCCTTTAATGAACTATGAAATAAAAAAGTATCAAATAATTGTTTAGAGCGGAGGAACGAAAGTAGACGGCGCGATAAGAAGAAAATAATAAAGACATGCTGAAGAACTGACTCACCAGGTGTAAACCTGATGTCCTCATCATCCGTCTCATACCAGTATCTGTCTCCGACCTTGAGGCGGTAGAACTGATCAGCTATGAGGCAGGTGAGCGTGGGGCCCAGCAGCCGGCCGCGGGGGCTCTCGGCCAGGGCCCCCGTGTACAGGTCTATGTCTTCTACGTTACTGAAAGAATTTGGTACATCGATTAAGGAAAAGTAACTTAGTTCATAGAACTAGAAAAAACTAGCTTTTGATACAGTAAAACTATCCTAGTAATCCTACTATAAAAAAACGCGAAACTTTCACGAATCCTTGTTGTTCGTGAAATATAGCTTATTTACTAAGTTGATAAACACCTGTCTTTGACACATCTACATATTATTGCGATTTTAATTATTATTAATTGTCAAAATTGGTTTAATATATCCAGAGTTTACCTCTTACAAATATATGAACATACAATATCTACTTTTAATTAACTGGTATAGATTTGAATTCTCCTAACAAGCCACTTACTTATAAATTTTGCAAATTCGACTCAGCGACTGTTCATCAAAGATTCCATTCAGATCGGCAAATGTCTTTGGGCGTGAGAGCCCACAGAGCTCTCTCCAGGCTGGGTAGGAAGGAATCCCATGGTCTCTTCCTCGCTGGATGTTCAAAGACACCAGGTCCAGTCCACATGGGTGGGCTATTGGGTCTGGTGTGGTCGATGAGGAGTTGACGCTGATTGGTCGTTCGAATAGATGATTGCTGAGCTGCAAGTGGATTAATACTGTTCAGTTATTAAAAGGAAAACAGGTCATTACACATCTCATTACAAATTTCTTCATTTTCGGTCAAGTCTGTAGTTCATTTGTCACACACAACAACACACAAAAACGGGTGGATTGGTTTAGTTGAAATTTGGTATGTAGATAGGTGATTGGTAAGGAATTAAAACATAGGATACCTTTCATCTCGATATTCCCGGGAGCGGGAACTGCGCGAGTGAAACCACGGGGCACTGGTAGTAAATAAATAGTAGTGCACCCCTGCCCGGAGTTGGGCTTTATAGCAAAGTTCCGGGTAGCACTGCACTGGCTATGGGCTGGCGTAACTCTTACCATCAGGAGTGCGTCAGCTCGTCTCCCCTCTTCATATTATAAAACAAAAATAACCTCGGTGGTGACGTGCGGGTCGACGGCGTGCACGTTGGTGCGCAGCGCGGACTGCACGGCGCGGCGCGCGCCGCCCTGGCGGCTGTAGAGCGCGAACGGGTTGAACAGCATCTCGTGCAGGTGCGTGTACGACACCGTGCCCGACTGCGCGTCCACGTTGCGGATCAGGCCCTAGTCGACGTGTCATATAAATATTATAATAGCTGAGTTTTCTTTATATTTACATCTTCTTATTTTTAAAAGAGCTACTATCAGAGTTTCTTGTCGTTACTTCTCTGTATAGGTTTTGAACCGGTGGTAAATGCCTTGTAATTTTAAATTGAAATGCTGAATTTTAAATTTGCCTTTCTGGTGAGCGATGCACCTACAGCTTGCAATGGTACAAAAGGCCGACAAAAAATAATTGTAAATTTTTTTCATTTGGAAATTGTACAATTCATTTACTATGAGATTTTTTTATATATTTGAACGGTCTTCAGCCACCAGGATAAGCGAGGGTGCATTCACATTAAGATTCTATTTTTCTGATTTAATCGTAAAAAATAATATCTATGTATTTTACGTAACAATCGTTGTAAAACGTTTACGTAATAATCAATGTATTATAAACATCTCGTTTAAGTTACTTGCGTTTCGTACAGTGAGTAGAAAAGCTCCTAAAAAAGGAGCGTGATTTATCCCATTTTTGTGACTACTTATTAATAGGTCGTTTTTTGAGGCTAGCAGCAGTGTCACAACGTTTAACCAAGGTGCTATCTTACCGGTAGTAAAGTATGAGCAAATCTGAAGGCGGCAGCTGAGAAATGATTAGCAATAGACGGATCTACGGTCGGGTCGTAGGCCATCGAGTATCCTTCACTGTGGAGCGTCATGTTCAGTGCCCACATGATATCCACACCTGAAAGCAGGTTAGAAAAGTATTTAATCATGATTTTTAATTTATTGTAAACTAGCCGTGGCCGTACCTAGTAATATGGAAGTGTTGCAGAAATGGAACAACTTTTGAGTAAAATTCATGTTTCCGTAACTGGATAAGTACTTTAGCTTTCTGTTAAGCTTTTAACAATATATTAGTTCAGATGTATCCGATACTAAGACTACTTATTATTATTTGGACACAGACATGGACATATATTTATACAGATACAGAACATTTCTAGTCAATAATGTGCTGATTTGAAAAATCGGTGAAACGTAATTTATATCCATACCATGTTTTCTCTATTTGAGTCACAAAGCAATCTATTATTAACTCTACATACTTAGAGCTGATCTCATCTTACCCAATACGAGTATAGCCGGCAAAATCTATCTCTTCTGTCTGTCTTATTTCAGCGTAAGTGACCCACAAATTAAGCTATTATTAACTCTACGTCTTACCCAATATAGCCGGCAAGAACTCCGCATACGTGATATGCTGCATCTGAGCGCCGACCACCCGCCGCGCCTCCTGGAACACGAGCTCGTCGCTCCAGCTCGGGTTGAGCTTCCGGAGCTCGGTCGCGATGCGGTTGTGTTGTCGCGCCCAGATCAGGTGCATGGTTGTTAGATGAAGGTTCTCGTTCGCGCGGTCGTCGCCTGCATAGTGAAGAATTGAGTATATAAATGCACGATTATATTAGAAGAATTTTAGTTAAGAATGTGTAAGTTCGTTTTAGGGACTATTATTTACTAAAATTAATTGGTAAATTATTTGGTCTGTACAGCACTGTAATTAATATATACATGATCGTTTGTCATGTATGCATCGTTTTTTTCCTCTAGGATATTATATGTATCCCGATACTGCTTTCGAAGTGGTTTATAGATAATTTTGAAATCGGCTTTAGTAGTTTTAGCACATCGGCAAACGCAAAACAAAGCGGTATTGCCCTCTTACTCCTAATAAGATTATATCTTTTAAAATGTTTTAGTTTCAGTTAAAAATCAATTGGATAAACACATTCCTTGTAGTAAAATCAAATACAAACGAACCAGACTCAAAGCAGTATCGTCCTTTAGCGTTCATCTCAATGGTGTTGCAGCCGTCGTTGGGGTCCGTGGACGGGGGCAACAGCTCCCAGGGTCCAATCTTCAGCATCCTGAGCTGGCCTTTCGTGCCCTCCCGCAGTTTGAAAGTTTTGTGCTCTGTGTAGCTGTACACAGCTGAAGCGTCGAGAAATGCTGTAGCCTGGTTCAGTTGCTCCCGAGCTCCTGAAGGTTCAGGGTAAGGTTAGGTTAGTCTATAGATGTTACAAGAATTGATATTATTGTCCAATCTCATTGAATTAAAGTATACAATATCCTTATAGAGCGTGTTAGACCTATTTACTTATTAAATATTCGGGAAATTTTGGGGAAGATTAACTAACATAACATTCGTCTTCATAAACTTTGGCATTTTATTGTTTGTAGTTATAGCGGCTGAATGTTTCACAAGTTGCTAGTTGCTATAACATATGGCAATATAAAATTACAAAAGGATCAATAAATTACATTCTTCCAGTCATCGACATAAATATGTTTTTTTTTTATTTTTATTAAACCCCTCTCCCGGGTCATTGTCCGGGATCTTTTTCCACATATTAAAAGACAGACTCTTTTAAGATGACTCGTTTCAAGCGTAAAATCATGATAAACTACTTTTAATCAGTTACCGAAATAGCAAGTGGGCGCAGGCGCAGATCGAACAAACTCCATGCAAGTGATATTGTAGTCCTGGTAGAATGGATCTTCTTTGTCCAGCTTTACGGGAAAACATTCCGGATGCTGCGGCTGGTTCGGCTTGCAGCATTGCAGAGAAGAACTGTTAGCACCTGGAAAATGTTTATTTAATCTTTAATTCAATAAATTTAATGGTACTTCTGACTTGTTGACCAAAATCCTATTGATGTAACTTAGTTAAAGTGATGTTGACGTTTTTGATTGATCTTGACTGACATGATTTGGACAATCTTTACTAATCCTCAAAGCTTTGTGAACATGGCCATAATAACGCTACAGTAAGAGTGACAACCAGCTAAAAAGGCATCTATGCCAAAACAAGCAAACGTTTTGCTTTAAACTTTGATCGGTAAAAATGTAATGGTGAAAGAACTGTCTCGACCAGGCCAGCAAAAGTCTGTAGGAGTTAGGCATTTTGATAAGAGTTCTTTGAACCTTTGCTGAGCGCTGTGGCAGTGATGTCGTGGTCTATGAACTGTCCCCACACGGCCAGCATGACTGTGAACGCGGAGTCATGTGCGTAGCTCGGCCGATGCACGGTGACACTGACGTCACGGGCGCTCGGCAGCGCGGCGCCGTTCACTCCGGTTCGTGGGGAACTTATACCTGGAAGGATAATGGAGTAATTTGAAAAGGATATAATGCTATGATACACTGTAAAGCTTCAGCGGAATTTGGAGACACGTAAATTTAGTGAATTGAACCAGTCACTTAATCTATCAAGCTATTTTATGATGCAGTTGGTTGCAAAAATCTAGTTTTGAGTTTTAAATAACAACACTATATTTTTAGGCCACACTTATTTAAGTTAAGTTTCAGATATCGGTAGGTTTGCCTAGACCAAGCTTCGGGATGCTAACTCAGAGTCAGAGACATTCAATTCCAGTTTTTTAATAGAGTATTTTAAAGAAGAGATTTCATCTTCTATCTTTAGCTATTGCGTTTTCAAGAATCTTTAAAGTATCAACTTTACACAATGTCTTACCATCGCCATAATCAGCTGGCAGAACGCGTCTGAACGGTGTGTTGGAAACGCCCCAACGCAGCGGGTTCTCCAAGTTATTGCAGGTGCCATCCTGAGTCCTGTACTTGGACATCTTGCAAGGTGCTTTGGGAGGCCTGCAGTATGGCGGCTCCGGGAAGGAACCGTTAATATCTGGTCCTCGACCGACGCTACCGTCTTTAATTTGACCTTCCGTTCTGGAATTTCGAGAAAATGCAATCGATTGAATTCAGCTAATATGTGTGTCACAGTTGAAAGTTTGTATTAACTTATTTTTACCCTATTATAATCAATTTTCTTTGAGGTCGATGAACCTAACTTACTTGATGAACCTGACTTATAGGTAAATATCATAAATAGAGCCTTGAAAATAATAATTTAAGCCATGGAATAATGGCAAAGCATTCCGATTCTTGTTGTTTTTAAACAATAAGGTACCAACGAGCAGACAGGCCTTCTCATGTAACTTCCTTATTCCTTATCTCTAAAAGTTACAGCATTCAGAAGTTTAAACGTATGTCAATATAACTAATGTATTTAAATAATAATTAATTAGGAACAAAATACGACATAATTAATCTAGCAAGAGTCCGCTTCCCAAAATAAAAAGGCTTCACCAAATATTCCGGTCTGTTTGTCAACAATCTCATTAGATAGTTTGGCGCGGGGAAGCCAACGCGTGGCTAGACTAATGCGGTTTCCCGTATCGCCTTACACGTTAGGATTAGGGATACCGAGGTTATTGCGTTTACGTTGCTTATAATCTTTATTAGCCGGCTTCTGGCGAGGTCGGTGACCTTCTCGGTGACAGATGCTTGACACGTCTTGGGTTCAGACTGACAGAAGGTTATGAAGGTGTTAAAGAAGGAAGCTATAAAAGAAGATCTCAAGTCCGGCTATTCTGACAGACTAATGTAGCATTGAGTTGAGTGAAATTGATTTGAATCGTACTTAAATTTAAACTGGGTTCCGGTATTTTAGCAATTTAAAAGCACGTATGTTTAAAAAAATCATATAAGTGTAAAGGTTTGGGCGCTTAGTCCGATAAAAGTTAGTTAAAAATTTATTATAAGCCAAAATTCTTATTAGTGGATAGGAAAACATGTGGACAATACCAGCATAACTAACTATAACTCTGAATTTCAATTTTTTCTGGTACTATAACTATACAAACGTAAAACGTAAAACACAGGACACTGCTAGTGACATACACCTATCAAGGGAACACAAGGTTCATATGAATAGAATAGAAACCAATACATTCAAGGCAATTGAGCTAATTGGCCGGAAGACTTAGGTCTCAGGAATTAGCCGATCTAGGACAAGACTGTCAGCCAATTATACCCGGTTAAATACAATCACTACACACACGCACATAAACACATACACCCATTCAGATACAGGCTAGACAAATCTAAATGCAGAAGTCTGCTATAGGATTTAAAAGTATATAGTACATTTTTTTTTCCTATTATAATCAACTTATTTTGAGGTCGATCAACCCTACTTCTAGGTTAATATCGTAATTGGGTATAAACCATAGAATCAGCATTCCAGTGCTTATTGCTGTACTGGTAGTATCCTTTAGAAAATTAGTGTTCAAAACTCGCAAAATATTCAAGGCTTTCTAATGGACTATAACAATTCTAATCCTCAACTTTTTGATTTATCCAGTTCAGAATATAATTTATGATTTTGATAATATGATTTTTGATTATTTTATCTCTCGAATCAATTACAATAATTTGGAACGTGTTTTAGGCCTATAATTAATTTATTTGTTTCATGTTTTTGTATATCACGTGAGATAAAGAAAATATTTTGTATAGATATTGGGAATATCAATAGCCTTATAAATAATTTAGTAGTTGTTCGTGAAACACAATTCTATGTATAATGAATTCCCTATGGCTCAATGTGTTGGGAAATGTTACACAATATTACGTACTAAGCGATCTCTAGTAGGTTGAAATTGAAAGAAGAAAAAATTCAACCCAATACGACATGGGCTGTTTAACCAAACCAAAAATTAGATGAAAAAATATCCAACCTATGTTAGTATCATAACGAAACTGATTTTTGCTTCGTCCATTTCGTGTTTTTTAAAGACATCACATATAAACTCCCCAAACTTTAGTATTGGTAATATTATTAAGAATCACTCACTCGTTAACCAGCACTCTAGTGGCCTGTTCAGCAGCATACGCGGCATCAGCTAGAGGCTTCACTTCCGCCGAAGTAGCCGCCGCCCTCTGAGCCCTAGAGGCCGGCGAGTCATTGGCCAGCGGAGTGAGGGTGCTCTCCATCATCCGTCGCCTCTGCAGCGCCACCTTCCCTACTGCTACAGCTGATGCTATATCTGACTTTGGGAGCGGTCTGGACGGCCATGTCGGTGCCGGTGGACCTGGTGGAAGAATGTCTTATTAAATATCTAGTTGGATTTGTTATGTATTATGCTTTATTTCATTTTATAAACACTTACTTTTCACTAAGTTTAAGACTTCAAAGTGAAAAAAATATACACCAGGTACTTTACTAGAGTAACAGGTACTTATTAGAGTTTAAAGACATGCAAAATTTCAGTAATTAGGTGGAGAAGGGCTTACATACATAATATACTAAAAGTAAACAAGATAAAGTAAAAAAACTAAAACCCAACTACGACTAAAAACGACGCTGAAAAAGTATAAAAGTACACCATGAATACAGGTAAAGTCACAAGCAAATGCTAGTAATATATATATATATATATTCGAAATGTACAAGTGAAGCGCTTTAAAATGATACCAAACACGGCATATCTAGCTTAACTTTATTTTTTTACTCTGTATATTTTGTCCGCTAGAGGGCGCCACATTGAATTTGGTGAAAATCTATATAGCCTATAACCAGCGGACAATTAAGACGCTTCTAATGATATGTCATTTGTCGAATTCTGATTAGTGGTTTAGAAGTTACGAGGGAACAGATGAACATACATACCTACATACATACATACATACATAGCCTGTCAAAATCATAACCCTCCTTTGGCTTTGCCGTAGTCGGGTAAAAATGAAGCTTTAATTCTTCTTTGTTAATTTTATCCTTTCCAAAAATCAGATCTCACGAAAAAATATTAAACTTGAAGTTAGCTAAATGTATAATATAACAGAAACACAATTCCCTTGCGATTGTCGATTTGAATTTTCTATAAATAACGTATAAAAAGAACAAACAATAATATGAATTCAAAGTCCGAAGTCGCGAACAAGTGTCGTTGTCTACGGAAAACAGGCCATATAAATTAAGCCATATGATTGGTCCAAACGATCTTACGACTTTAAAATCGGGTATTAATAGTAAGACCATGTTAAATAATATTATAGTAATTTCACTTATACATAGCAATAATTGCACTAACGTTAGTTATTTTTAAGCAATAGTTGCATGGACTTAAAGTTTCACGTTGGTCCCAAGAGGGATTTTCTGATGAGGAAATCCATACTTCATACTTAATATTATAAATGCGGAATAAACTCTGTCTGTCTGTCTGTCTATCCTTTCATTATAATGTATACGATCTGGGTACTTTCACACACATATCGTCAGACCCAACTTGCGAGGCAGCCTGCGCGCTGTATCAAATGTTTATACAGTAAGTCTATCTGCTTTTTCATTGTGAGTAACTAGCTGGACCCGCGTTTTTACCCCCGCTGTACCGGAACAATACCTGTCTATCAATGATATTATATGTATTAAATAGATGTAATTTTATAAGCGCAAAATTTTGAAGACGCAAAAACATCCTTATTAGGACGTCTTACCTTTAGTGAGGTGATTTGTTACGCGCAACTGATAAAACAAACTGTCTCTTTCTTTCTTTTTGGTTTTATTATTTATCTCTTTTCTATCGTTTTGACTTGTATGTATGTGTGCTGCCGCTGCTGTGCGGACCACTTTTTTATGTAATATTGCTGTCTACATACCAAATTTCAACTAAATCGGTCTAGCCGTTTTTTCGTGAAAGAATAACAAACATTCTCACATACTCACATAAATAATACATATTATATTAGTAATTGAAATAAACTATTGGAATATTATTGCATTTTTCTATTCTATGAAGTGCATTACGTTGTCAGAACACTGACTATGTTTCGTGTATGAATAATTTAATCTGTTGTTCTTAATTAATCAAAAACTACTTATAGATTGTCTGTAGAAACTGCTTTCCGAACCGAAGGTACCCTTATAGTTGTTGTAGGTATATTGTATGACTCATTATTTAAAAAAAAATACATACCACCCTTAGTTAAGTTTTTAGGGAGCACAGCCTTCCTAAACAGTTGAATATCTCCTAAAAGGACAGTTTAACTTCTCGTTGGTATTTAAGTACCTATTTCAATTCTTAAGTTGCAAGATATGTTCACATAATTTATTCCTTGAAAACTATCAACTGTCGTAAATATAATTAATGCTCCAAATAAAACCGTATCATCACGTGACGTCTCGTGTTAGCGAGATCGTAAAAAATAGGAAATGAATCTCCATTACAGGTATAAGCTAATGTAATTCATTGATTCGCTTATCAGTAGCCAATGTGACGTCATTGAGCTATAAAAGTTGTTATTCAATTATTTAAATTTATTTCCTTTTTTATTTTATTATGAATGGATAACTTTTTTATGTGAAAATTAACTGTCATTCGGTAGTAAGATTTTTGTTGATATAACGTATTTTTGAATGATATAAAACAATACGTAAATCAGTCTAGAAAATTATGACATGAACAAATATTTTTATTTATATTTCATACTAGCTGTTGCCCGCGACTCCGTCCGCGATTACTTTCATAAAAAATTTATTCCCCTGGAAACTGGATAAAAAAATATCCTATGTCCTTCTCCTGGTTCTAAACTACATCCCCACCAATTTTCAGCCAAATCAGTTGAGCCGTTATCGAGTTATAAGTGAAGTAACTAACACGACTTTCTTTTATATATATAAGATGCAGTTCATGATTGTTATAAGACGGTTAAATGTTTTTTATATAGTCCATTGAAATGTTATTATTTTATGACCGAATATTGCATTTCTTAGAGGACGCAATGTGGGGTCAATCTTATTTAACATTTCAATGCACTAAAACGTTGAACTAATACACACCTAGTTGAACTAATATATTATGTTTGAATTTAAATTAGCATTTCGCTTAAGTACGTGCTTACAAGATCGTGATAATTAACGGGGCACGGCTAGTTTAAAAATAAAATCGGTCATTAAAAGTAAAAACATGATATTTATTTCTAGACAAAATGCATTTAGCACAGCTCTTATCTCAACGGATGTTGTAAATATATTGATGTTCTATCCGGGTAGTAAATGTCATCAAAACTGAAACATCGCTTAGTGTTGCCAACAATTTATTTGTTCCTATAAACAAATAAATC
>JADANM010006098.1:10391750-10403614 GCA_026213755.1 Eurema hecabe
CGCTTAGTGTTGCCAACAATTTATTTGTTCCTATAAACAAATAAATCTACTTAATAAAAATATATTTTTTCTCATGCTATATTTGCATATTTGCTTGAATATTATCTTTTTAGCAGAAACAAACCCGACTTTAATCTACTCGTATACTGATATTATAAAGAAGAAAAGTTTGTGTGTTTGTTAAATTGTAAGCGGTAACCTCGGGATCTACTGAACCGATTTAAAAAAATCCTTCACCAATTGAAAGCCACATTATTGCTGAGTGTCATAAGCTATATAAAAAACCGAAAAGGATAATTAACATTAAGCCCAACGAAGTGGGCACGGGTCAGCTAGTCTGTAAAATAAAAAGCTAAGAAATAATTTATGTTGCACATACGCATTCATTTAGTATATAAAAATGACGTAATCTTAATATATATAAATCTCGTGTCACAATGTTTGTCCTCAATGGACTCCTAGACCACTTAACCGATTTTAATAAAATTTACACACCATGTGCAGTTTGATCCAACGCGGGACACAGACGGTAATTACTATACAATTTTAAACATTGTTTTGCCAAGTATGCCAAGAATGAATCTATAACATAATGGCTTTTGTACATTTCTCATCTTAACACAGACGCGAGTTGAATTTGCCTAAGTTTATGAGGTGATGAGGTGGAACTTAGTAGTGTTTTAGTCGGTACAACTCCGTCATGACACATCCTCCTTTTCCTGAAGTATAGGAGGGTATCCTATGAGGATTTTCCTACCATAGCAAAGGCATACGTTCACTACCAAAACAGTTTTACAATAACTCTATACCTACTGATTAAATTTACTAACCTACTTATCGACTATCAAATGGCTAGTGGTTAATAGGTGGTATCATATTCCCTTGCGAAATGTGGTTAGCCGCTTATATTAATAACATTAGTTTGAAGGTAACATTTTAGTATCTATTTGCTTTATATTACTAATAAATTTAAATAAAATTACGAGGAAAGTACAAGATTTTCTAGATTTAGTTCGTTCCGTCAAAAAAATGCTTAAAATCTACGTAGAACACTTCAGCAGAAAAGTAGAAAAGTAGCGGCAAACATTATTTGTTCGTATTTATACAATATGGAACCACTCGATAAATTTTCTTTTTTGGGTTTATTCAAGAATTCTTATCTAACTATGGGCATTCATTCATCTATGGTCATTCAGTCAGATGTGGTTCTTATTGGTATAAGACAATAGATCATATTTAGATAAGAATTCTTGAAGGGGTGTACCCCTTGAGATTGTCAATACCACAACTATACTAATACTTATTCTTTATTTCATTTTTTAAAAGGCGATAACAGATCTTAGTTATCCCATAAATTAGAAATTCCCTCTCATACAATAAATCCATCTTTTACTTTATTCATTTAAGATACAAGAATTAGGCAAATTTTTAAAACACGTGGTGCTTAGTTGTGTTTTGCAACTACGATTTATATTATTTAACACATAGTTGTGAAGCTCCACTATTTTCTATTCAAATAGTAATGTGTAAAACATGTCACTTCAAATCTCAAGCAATGCAGGTCACTGAAGACTTGCAACTGCAAATTTCCACGTTATGACGTAGACATAAAAAATATAATATGTAATACCTAAATTACCAGCCATGATTCAGCTACCTTTTTAGCTGTTAAATAAAAGAAAACCAGCCTCAAGTAATGGCTTCAAAGAGCTTGCAAAGCTTTCAGTAAAAATTAAGCTTTTCGAGCAACATTTATGATACCTTTTTTTTTGGTTAAATGTCAGTGCTGCGTTATCGCAATTTTAGCCAATGTCTAGTTGAGTTGATAAAACAAGTTTGAGGGTCGATATTAGGTTGTGGCAATCAGCAAATACCACAGCCAAACATAGAACCTCCTGTTTAAAAATTACAATTGTTTTTCATAGACGTTAAATCATAAATGTCATCGTATAACTTCTTTAAACAATGTCTAAGATATAAAAGCTTGTTGAGACCTTATTCAATTTATTAATTTTAAGCAATTTGATTAATCGGTTGAGATTGTCTGAACTGAACCAAATAAAAATTGGAATAGTTTCTCACAAGAGCAGAGAAGTCAGTCTTTCTCCCAAACTCTACCTACCTTCCAAAGGCCAGCTCATTTGCAACAACGGCATCAGGTCAGGGTTGACAGCTGTCAGGTTGATCGGTGGTTCCGTGGTGTTGCTATCTGAGTCGTCACTGTTCAAGTTATACGACACCGTGACCAGCATGGCGACTGATAGGACCACTCTGTGGACAAATAAAAACTTTTAGCTCATTAATACTAGCATTGTAGAGAAAGGTTTTGTAAGTTTGTGATGCTGTAAAGGGTAATGCTTAGAACTCCTGAATT
Source organism: Eurema hecabe (assembly GCA_026213755.1). Classification (NCBI taxonomy): domain Eukaryota; kingdom Metazoa; phylum Arthropoda; class Insecta; order Lepidoptera; family Pieridae; genus Terias; species Terias hecabe. Next base: position 10,394,125 of record JADANM010006098.1, read on the forward strand.
GATGTTAAAAATCCTTTAATAATGCAAGATGGGTTTATTAGTGTACATAACTTATAAAGGTATAAGACTGTATTTACCGCTGATACGCGTTCTGAATCGCCATTTTTATTTACTTAATTCGAACAAAAAACTCCTCGACATCGAAATATTGAGACCTAACGGCCGGCCAGTCTGTCATTTGAATGGTCGAGGATCCCATTTATAACCATAAACCCATAATAGGGTTCCAAGAAGGTTACTTCCTCCTACCACGACAAACGAAAGTATCAAGATTTTTTTATTTTCGTAGAATAGCTACTAGAAGTTAAATATCAAAAAGTGCGTATAGGCCTTAATGTGATTAAGAAGCCTGGATACAGTTGGTAATAATAGTTCTGTTAATTTTATATGTAAAACATCAAGGAGTTCCCGATAATATTTCTATCATGTATATACCTACAGTCTGGTATTCATTAAATAGGTATGTTTACTAGACTTTAAAAAAATAGTCATCACATTTTTTACAAATTCCGATTTTGAATTTGTTTTACGCTTACAACGGAACTCTTTATTGCAAAAAAAATCGTAAAAGTCGTAAAAAGTTTACGACCATAGTTGATATTGATTTACATTAAGAAATAGCACGTGCAATAATAGCGACAGCCCATGGTCATGGACATTTTTGGCATTTTCACTTTTTTATATATTTTATTTCCGTTAAGACTCTACGGGCGTTGTTGGGCGGCGTTGACTACTTTCATCAGATGATCATTTATCAGTGTTTGGCAGCTTGGCGAAGATTTTAAAAATGCTTATAATTTAGATTGAATTTGGGGCGTTTTGAAAATAATAAATTAATCTGAAAACTACGAGCACTAAAAAATACGTTTTACATTGCTTTAAATTCCTTTACTAAGTCAAGGTTTCGGATATTTTAGGTAGCTGTTTGAAAGGTGATTGGAAAATTTATCAAGACATTCTTTTTAAAGCATCAATTACATTATATACGTTATACATATATGATAATATAAGTCTGCAAAAAACAGTTTTTAAACTGCAACTTAAAACTATGGAAATATAACACTTTTTATTAAATAAATATGGCAAGGAAAAGGAGATGATGATAGATAAAGCAATAAAAACACGTTTTTAATTTATATTTGGGTCGTAAAATGAATCTTTATGAATTTATTGCATTCGCAGAACGTAGATTAGATCAGTTTGCCTAGTTTTGTAAACATAGTGTTGCTACTACAAGTCGTTACATAATTTTAAACATTGTTTTGGATATAATTTGATCAGAATGTCATTAGATGGAAAGTTACCTCTGCGCATGGATATTTCCATAGCTAAGTGCTTCAATAAATAGGTTGCCATTCTGAATATAGGGGAAAAGAAAGGGATGTGTAACAAAAGGGAATCAAGGTTGAGATAAAGTGGGATCGGAAGAAAAATTGGACTGGGAAAGGAAGAAAAACCCAACAAGGTTATCCCTTATGAATAGGCTAAGCAGTTTCTATACTTAATTATATTATCAAGAAAACTTCCTTTCATTTTGTAGTTGTGTACATATCCTTTAACTTGAAGACTGTTTTCTGTGCTAAAATGGGATCAATGACAGTTTGTGATTAGATGTCATTTTTTAAGGTGGTTATTTTCTGATTTGTGGTATTATTCCTGGAATAATAGTGTGGTGGGATACCATTGATAAAGAATCATAATTCTTTCACACCAATTAGTTAAAAACCTTAACCTAGAAGAATGTGGAAGGTAAAGCATAATAATATACAATCCTCTTAAAAAATAACAAAGAATTGAAAGTGATTTTTCATATAGCAGATGTTTGAAAGAAAAAAATAAATCTAGTTTTCTATAATCTTTGGTCAAGGTAGGCAAATGAGCAAAGGGTCGCCTGACAATAATTAAGACGTCACTGACGGACAGTGGACAAGGTTTTTAGTTTTTCTTTAAGACAAGACTCCTCTGGTTGGAAGGCTACCGTAAATGCTTCAAAAGGGTTAATAATTGAGTAAGTTTAAGCTGAGTAAACTTTCTGGAAAAAAGATTTGGAAGCGACACGCATGAGCATTTTCCTAGGATTCGAAAAATAATTATAGTATAAAACCTACCAATATTAAAGGCAGTCACGATATGTAAATGTCAGATCCTCCACGCTCTTGACACGTTGGTACGATGACATTTCGTTAAATGAAATAAGTAATATTTCAAAAACTATTGCATGGGTTTGGATAAAGTTTGGCATATAGTGTAATAATTCTGCAATTAATATCTGCTTACGTATCTTATAATAATGCATATTATGTTTTCACTAAATAAGTATAGCTGTAATAATTCTATAATTGACGAATTATTACTAAATATTGTGTCTGTGGCAAATGTCATGATTTGAATGTTTTGTCTCGCTCACTTTCTTGTCACCGCGGTTTTTGAAGAAAAAGCGGGAGCCGCGGAGCGTCACTCGTAAAACAGAAAATGATTGTATTCTATAAGATAAACGTGTTAAATAAATATAATAGTTAAAGCTTGGTTGTTTTAATAGATAGATTAGAAATTCCATGAATACATAGGATACTTTTTCTCCCATCAAAATAACGCGGGAAAAACCACGGAACGCGACTAGTTCAAAACAACAAAAGCTTTCAAGCATAATCGCAACTTAATTTGTGAAGGCAAATGTAATAAATTAAAATTATCTTGTCTCCAATCAGCACCCACTGAGTCATTTGATGTTTATTTGAATTTAAAATCGTTTGCAGTTTTTTAGATTTATATGAATTATTCCAGATGATTTTTCCGTACTTTTGGGAAACAAATTTCTTATTATAGTGAATTTTAACTTTCATATCGGAGGTTTCTTTATTAATCTTCAATCCACATGACAACATTTAGTCTAAATAAGTGTTATTAGTGTTTTGTAATAAACACTTTAAGACGCCACATAAGTACACACACACATACGCCACATTCTTATAAAAGCACTGCATATTAACAAAATGTAATAGTTTTATTATGACACTTTTCAGTCTTTATCTCGTTAAATCTGTTTTCGTTTTTTGCTGTTTTAATTATTCTGCCATTGGAAGAAGACGATGTAATGAAACATAGTTGTATTCGAGAAAATCAGGTGTCAATTTTTTCTAATTGTCCATTATGATCGCCTGATGAAAGCCGAGTGTAATTAGTGCTTTTTTTATAAAGTAGTAATTTATTTATTCATTTATAATGAGCACTAACAAAAAGGAAAACAAGTTTATAAGTGACTAGCGGACTCGTGCCCACTTCGTTGGGCTTTTTTTATATATAGCCTATGACACCCAGCAGTAATGTGGCTTTCTATTGGTGAAGGAATTTTTAAACTCAGTAGACTCTGTTTCAGTAGATCCCGAGATTACCCCTTACAATTTAGCGAACACACAAACTTTTCCTTCTTTATAGTACTTGAACAATTACCTACTTTATTACCGGTGCCTACTTTAATATAAAAGCTGCTATCTTCGAAAATAACAATATCGTATAAAAATTTGAATTTTAAACTTTTCACTTTTCCTTTTCTTTAACGTTTCCTTGATCGGGATTAAATATAGGAAGAGAATATGCTTACGTACACGTAGACTTTTTTTATCATATTTTACAAAAATTTACAAGTACCTTACATTATGGCTGACGTACCTTACGTTATACTCACAGAGAGACAACTGCTTGCTGCATAGAGAAACTGTTGCATCCATAATATTAATTATTATGTACGATAGAGGGTTTTTACAGTCTAAGGTTACGTCATTTAGAAGCTTTTGGGACCAACGTCCTTTTACAAGCTGAATCGTTGAAACCTGTATTAATTAGGATAGATTAACGAAATGTCATCGTGCCAACGTGTCAATAGCGTGGAGGATCTGACATTGGAAGTACGGTAAGTGTCAATGATTGAGTCATCCATACTAATATTATAAATGCGAAAGTAACTCAGTCTGTCGGTCTGTCTGTGTATCCTTTCATCACGCTAAAACTACAGAACCGATTAGAACGAAATTTGGTACACAGATGATCTAGAGCCTGAGGAAGGACATAGGCTACTTATTACCTGGAAAAAATGGTTATAAGAGAGGGAAGGGGGGGGGGTTGAAACTTTTTATAATTTTACGATTTCATGGCCAAACCGCTGAACCAATTGTAATAAAATTTGGTACACAAATGGTCTAGAGCCTGAAATAAAACATAGGGTACTTTTTAACTGGAAAAAAGGGTTATAAGAAGGGAAGGGGGCATCAAAGTTTATATGAAAGTCCACGCGGACGAAGTCGCGGGCAACAACTAGTCTATTATAAGTCTGCATTGATAAAAAAAGCTGGATTCGTCGTCTATACTAAGTCTAAGTCAAACCTGTCATTATTCATACTTTTGAATCAACATGGTATTACAGAAAACAACATCTAAATTCTAGAACATCGTTAAGATTGCATTATATTACGTAACAATTTTTGTATGGAATAAAGAAATAAACCTTTTATTACTATCCTAACTTTTTCTTAAACGTCAAGTTTCCCTCGTATCGTATTAGTTCCAATAAACATTGAAATGTATTTTTGTTTTGTGAGGTTAGATCTACGAATGGGTGTGACCCATTCGTAGATCTAACCTCAAGGACCAACCCTCAAAGAAAGCGGTTTTTGCCGTCTAAGACCTATAGTTCCTGAAGGTTCTATATGTTGCGGGCTTCTAAAACTAAATACGCTGTCTACGTAAAGCAGCCAATGTCATATCGGTGGTGACAAAAAGCTGGTTGCTGACCATACAATTTTGATCTGACGAAGATATACTCAATCTATTTCTACGGATTTATTATTTTATGATTATTTTATCTGTTTACAGTATTAATTTTTCCTTAGAAAAAAAAAATACTATACAAGTGTTCAATAATTTATGTAAAAGTAAGTTAGTATTAAATTTTATTATTATGTGCTTAAATTAAACTTGAAAATTTGGCTTGTGCCAACAGCCAAAGTTGTGGCTATTAATTTAATAAAACGCTTCAGATTACAATCTAGGCTCAATCAATTCGCCGAATTTATATTTAAACAGACCAACGAACGATTTCATTAACTAATTTTTTATATTTGTTGTTTACTTATTTGGGTTGAGCATGTTTTTCAAAACAGCTGAACCCTCGGGAATTAAAAAAGAGATGATTCTTTTAATTAGTAATCATTGAGAACATGTATGTTTATTGGCGAAATTTATCACGGGTTTTCTTCCTTTCTCGAAGAGTATCCTTAGATAATATCCCATCTTAAAAAAGGGTATCTTTTGAACACACTTCAAGCCAAAAAAACTTACAGTGTATCTATTCCTACTTAATCCAGTTCTTCTCTGTAAAAACTGCCTTCCGAACCGCTGGTAAATGTTTTGTACCACGATAACGATTCAAAAGTGTATATATGTAGCCTAGTCGAAAAAATATGATTGAATTTTACATCTTGCATCATTCAAACATGCTGTTTTGTGCTACTACATCATCATCATCCTTATACAGCCTATAGCTGTCCACTTATGGACATACTACGTGCTACTTACATGAGTATAACGCAGATAGCGCACTGGAACTTGCGCAGGCGCTTCTGGTAGCTTCGTGAGATGCTGGACTCGAACACGTACGTCGGTTGGACCAGCGGGGTGCGCTCCTCCGTGCTACTGCCCGCGCGCTGCATCGTGCTGTTACAAAGATTACAATTAAAATCTTAATCTCAATATACTTATCAAAAGTCTGTGTCTAAGGTCAATTTTAAATCGTGAATTTTGCACACAACTAAAGACTTCTCAGCACCTTCTATTTGTATGCGTATCTAATTAACCAATGAGAAAAGTTATTCTGAAAGCAGGCGTAGACTAGTTCACAGTCTAATGACAAGATACAGACATTTCATTATTATACATATATTTTTTTTATTTATTATATTAAATTACGTGTTACCTGGTTTGTCCGCGATTGACTCCAAAACAACTGAAACGATTTTAAATTAAATTTACATACACGTTACAGTTTAAACCAACTTAAAAGATAGGATAGCTTCCTTCACGATATTGACCCGAGCACAGGAACCACGCGGGTAAAATCGCGGGACACAGTTAGCTGAACTATAGAAATTTCATAGGTAACAGTGTAGGTAACAATTCATAATCGTAATAATCCATACTAATATTATAAATGCGAAGGTAACTCTGTCTGTCTCTCCATCACGCGAATAAAACGAACCGATTAGAACGAAATTTGGTACACAGATGGTCTATAGCCTAGGGAAGGACATAGGCCTTTTTTAACAGAGACTTCAAAAATGCCTTATTCAATTTAATTAAAGTAACACGGAACACAGTCGTTTATGCGTGAAAGTATTCTTTCTTTTTTTTTGGTTTTGTTTTTTTGCGTAAATGATATTTTTAGTTTATTTATCTATTTATCTGTTTCGCTGAAAAGAAAAAAAATAAACCAACTCTCTTTCAATCTTCGACCGTTTTTAAATTTTATTTGATAACAAGCTTTAAAGAAATTCTTATTGGTGTTTATTTAACAAGGAAAGTCTGTTTGATAAGATAACATTCCTCTTTTTTTAAATAGGTTATTGTTTATACTCAGACTAGCTTTGTTTAAAACGAAATGTTTGAGATAAAACTTTAAATGAACAACCTAATACTGTACATCCAAAAAAAAATGATTTTTTTTAAGAAACTCAGTGAAAAATTGGTAATGGATAAGTCAGGAAAATAAGGTTTCTCAATTCGATCGTATATATGTATGTTTTTTTTCATTCCCGAGGCAATATAAAATATCCAATGTGTTTAATAAAAGTCTAATTTACTGGCATGCTTAACGTCAACTAAAACCACACATTTAATTTTTTTTAACAAAAATTTTGTACATACCGATACAACCTTAGATACAGTAAATTATCACTTTGGAATAATTAATTTATAACGTTTCATAAAAAAAAAATTAAATATTTAAATACGAATAGTAAACTAAATACACAAACAAACTCATTTCAAAAACTTGTCTAACCAGATTTTCCACCAACCATAGTTAAATATTAACTATTTAAATAATAATAACATTATTTATAAACTTTTGTATTGACTATAGACAATAAAAAAATCTTTTAAAAGTGCCCTACGAAGAAAAACAAAAAACAAATAATATATGTAACTTGCTGCTCCCCGCGGTGTCACCTGCATTTGTATGTATTTATACATAAACTTTCCTCTTGAATCAGTATATCTGATAAAAACTGCATGAAAATCTGTTACGTAATTGAAAAGCTTCATGCATACATAGGAATAAACAGAATTTGTTTTACACTATGTAATGAAGAAGTATTTACTGCCTTATTTACCTAATAGGTATTTTTTAAATATTTATTATTAATTTTACTAGAATATCCGTTATTCAGTTTATGTGACGTTTATAAATTTAATTTATAAACAATATCTAACATGTAGGTATACAAAACCTAACATGAAATAATTTTCATCACAATTCATTTAAATTTTTTATTTATTGACTTTAATTATATCATACCTCCTTTTATCTCCTTCTGGTTTTATTTTCTTTCCTTATTTAAATATCTAAACGCACTATAATTATATTATTAAAAAAATGCACTTTAAAATTTCCCATTAACGTATTTTGTCATTAAAAAACAACTCCCATATTCCTAATTACAGCACCAATAAGTATATTATATTTTTTAGTTGACCAAATATTTTCCACACCTAAATAACCCTTTAACCTGTTAGGTATTAATTGAAGGTTTAAATAAAATGTTAACCCACCGATTTTCCGATTCCCGTATCAAGTTAACTGCCTCACTCACTAGTTCATTCACTCCGTACACTCATACACTCCGTGTGATGACTGAATACCAACTAACCGATGTCCCTTTACGAAATACGAAGGCTCAACAACCACCGTCTATGTCTGTACGAGTTTTATAACCCCGGCTTGAAGCTGAAACTTTAATACTATAAGCAATATGTCCATTGCTTTTAGAACAATTCGATTTTGTGAATGGGAATAACGATTAATCAAACATAGCGTTCGTTAACTGTTTAGAGATTGCAATAGTTTATGTTAAACTGTTAATTAAATTTAAAAGTTACTTATTAGGAATCAATTCAATAAATCTTTATTCAAGTATTATATCAAGTATATAGTAGCAACACTTTTGAATTGTAATATCATTAGGAGTTTTGGCGGGAATCTGGCGTCGTCCATTTGTAATCTCGATTGAATATTCGTTTTTTGATGCATAAAGTGATTTTATGTTTGATTGTGATAGTGAATCATGCAGTAAATTAGCTATTAAGTGTCCAGGAAATAAAGAATTCAATCGAGAGCGCAAAGTAGCGCCGTTCCGATTGCTCCAAGATTCGTCGAGGTTTTTCGTAAAGTTCACTATCACTTTACGAAGACACTTTAGGCAGAAAGAAATGGAAAAATGGAAAGAAAGGATTTATAAGATTGCGACTGAAGGACTTTGTATATTATGGTCATTACAAAACAATGTTGCAACAACATTGTACAAACAATACTTAGAAGAGTTGCTAAAGAAGTACCGGCATATTACTCTGATAGTTGCTCTTTAAAAAAAGGGAGATAAAGTAATTAATGAAGATATTATAAGCAGATACCACTACATTCATACATAAAAAGGGTCACTGTCCAGTAAGCATTATGCAACAATATTCCAAAGATTTTTTCTTCAATGATAATAATATATTCGTTCCTAACTTCAATATTAGCCTACAATACTCGTTAATGTATCTTACAATACAAGGTTGTAAATTCAGACCACTAGAACCCCGAAATAAGTTTTTTTAAGTCAGAACCAATATATCTTTTTTCAACTATAGTACATATGCCCATACAGAATCGTCATGGTATTAGAAAACATATATTATTGTTATGCATAAGCGGTATAAAGTAGCCGAATTAAGCAAGAAAAATATTTTTATTCTAAATATTTTTTTGCCGCAGTTGCCGTAGGTATGTAGGTCATTATAAATTTAGAAAATATGCACAGATCTTGACTTATAGATAGATTACATAACATAAAATTTAGGTAAGTAACAACTAAAAAAGGAGAAGAAAAAAAAAATAAAAATTACGCACTATGTCACTCATAAGTTATTTCTAACAATTATTTAAACTCATATTTAAAATTATAATAACAATAATATGTATTTCTACAAAGTAACTATACGAATAACTCGATTTTTATTCAAACGATTTCTAAGTTTGCTTTTGTATTAAAATAAAATTCAATAGCGAATATCTGTTCAACCCAATACCCTTATTTCTTATCAATCGAACGTCTGCAAAGAAAAATAAAAGTTTTTTTTTTATTATTTTTCGTCGCATTCGTGACCGAAAAAGATTTTGCGAATTTATTTCAAGTTTCTTGCTGATGCAATGCAAAATCTACTTAAGGGTTAGATCTAT
>JADANM010006098.1:10417441-10428103 GCA_026213755.1 Eurema hecabe
TCTTTATACGGTTTTTAAAAGTTACACCTAGTTTAGATTCAACATATTATACCTTTAAAATATACGTTAGAATTTAGATAATTATTAACGTTATTATATTGAACGCAGCAGAATCGTGGCGTTGATGTCATCAATCTGTCAGAATGACATTGGCACGTGTCATTTACAGCTGCTGAGTGGAAAAAGGGAGAGACCGTATATATTATAAAGTTGAAATAAATAATAAACTACTAAAATGGCTAGTATTGAAGAACTGCAAAAGAAAGTATCTGAACTGGAAGCCAAACTCGCGGCTGCACAGAAAAATGCTGGACCTGTGCGTCAGAAAATCGAAGTTATGTCTTCAGAAGTTGTCGACTCGAATCCATACAGGTTTTGCATACATTTCTTGATTATTTCTGGTTCTCTGTTCTCTGCGACACTTTTATAGCCTTTATTATTTACCGGAGAAAATCGCTTAGTGGAATATCAGCGAATAACGTATCATTAATGACTGAAACAGACCCGCAATATGCTTGTCCCATAAAACTTTCATTATGACGAGTCAAAAATAAATAAACAAAATTTTCGTTGCTTTTAATTCGCATTTTGAATGATTTTCTAAAACTCGTTACTATTATATTTTTGAATGCCGAAGATTTAATTAGAATTTTTAAATAATTTTTAATTTTCTATTTCAATAGATTGTATTATTTGTTTGCTTACAAACACTCCTCTATCATAGTAGTATCGATAAAATACTTTTATTTATAGTATATGTAAAATTCAAATGTATTTTTATAATATTTTCTGTCAAAAAATTAAATACCTATCATAATTAATAATAATTTTATGTATCCCAGTCGGCTGATGGCTTTAAAGCGTATGGGTATAGTGGACAACTATGAGAAAATCAGAGAATTGACTGTAGCAGTTGTTGGAGTTGGTGGAGTGGGCAGCGTCACCGCTGAAATGCTCACCAGATGTGGTATCGGGAAGGTAATAGTTTACATAGTTCTCTATTATATAGTTTATCCCATCAAAAACAATACTTGTCAAAAAAAACCAAGTCTCCCAACTCAATTGTTCTACGGTAAAAAGTTATGAGATCCATGTAATACCAAGTCGGTTATTAATTTATTCAGTATCTACTTAAGCGACTTTCTCGTCTTAATACGTCCAGTCCCTAAGACCACGATCGTGGTGCATAACAATTAAAAATCAATTGTGTCTGTAATATTCGTACTCGAAGCATCAAGTTGTTAGGTAATAATTAAGAGGATTTTATAGTGACGCATATCAATATTAAAAAAATTTAATGTTTTATATAAATATATTGAGACTCGGCCATCGCATGAAAATACGTGTTAATTAAATTATTATGTGCGATGGCCAAGTCAATATATTTTATATAAAACATTAAGAAATGACCACAACGACATAGACTTACAAGAATTATTTACTTATTATAAGATTATAGCATTTCTATATAAATTTGCAATTATAGATATATTGTTATTTACTTATATTGAGAAATTAAAGGCATTTGGTGGCATCATATTATATACCATTTGAATAAAAATTCAATTTTAAAAAATCTGTTAACATTCAACAATTCCAGTTAATCCTCTTCGATTATGATAAAGTTGAGCTAGCCAACATGAACCGTCTGTTCTTCCAACCGCACCAAGCCGGGCTCAGTAAGGTAGATGCTGCTGCGGCAACACTACAAGACATTAACCCGGATGTCACTATTGAAGCACACAATTATAACATTACGACTGTGGATAATTTTCAGAATTTCTGTGATTCTATAAGGTATGTTTAAACAGGATGGTAAAAAACCTTATTAACTTGTTTCTGAGCCTGGAGGGTAATATCCTCATCCTTATAACATTTTCAAAAAAAAAATCCATACATAAATGAGTGTAATAAAATTTTAAAGATTATTAATGCAAAATTTATCCTATTTTATACGTATAACATAATCCTCTATCTCTCTTATCTAAATTCTTAGAGTAATTCTCAGATGCTGGCAACACCATACATATAAAACACAATATGTATTTGTTCAAAGAAAATTGTTATTTTTTATTTATTATTCGTTAAAATAGAAAAATAGCCGAAATATAAGAGATTGATGGACCGGAGAACAGTTTGCTTAAAAATTTATAATGTGTTACATTTTAATGTTTTAAAAGTCATGTTAATTTTTAGGAGTCCTTAGTAATAGTCCGGAGTAATATGTATTACCCTAGTATATGGATCTTAATCACCCTATGTAAGTGTAATTTAAATCATATTTTCAGCAAAGGCAGTCTAACGGCTGGTCCTGTGGACTTGGTACTAAGTTGTGTGGATAACTTCGAAGCTCGTATGGCTATCAACACAGCCTGTAATGAACTGAACCAGCGCTGGTTTGAATCAGGAGTCAGTGAGAACGCTGTGTCTGGACACATACAGTATATAGAGCCGGGTGTGACTGCTTGTTTTGCTGTAAGTCTTTTTGTTTGTAGCTATGAAATGCTTTAATCGATTGTCATTTGGTGTTTTATTGAATATCGTATTTTGCTTCTGTATATTAGATATGGTACAGTCGCCTACTGAATTTGATGAACCCAACATTATAACATTGAAATATTGCAAACTAGCTGACCTGTGTCCACTTTGTTGGGCATAATGTTAATAATCCTTTTTTTATATAGCCATATATATGATACTCAGCAATAATGTATCTATTGGTGAAACAATTTTTAAAATTTGTTCAGTAGATAAACTTTTCTTCTTTATAATATTAGTATAGATATATGTGTTGGAGTGAGATGTGACAGCAATCTAAGCCTTAGTATTTCAAAACAAGTCAACAACAGTTTAATTTACGTAATATTTCAGTATTGAGATTAAAAAAATACGTGAATCATCAACTTTTCTACTTGAGTCAACCGTAAATAACAATGAAAATTTTATAGAAAAAAAAAAATTTTGAATGTTTCTTCCAGTGCGCTCCACCGCTAGTTGTAGCATCTAAAATAGACGAGAAAACACTGAAAAGGGAAGGAGTCTGCGCCGCCAGCCTGCCCACCACCATGGGCATCGTAGCTGGTTTCCTGGGTAAGACCACTTATCAAAGACAACCTCAAGAATTTCTTTATTCAACTAGGCTACATATAGTAACACTTTTGAATCGTCCATGATTACAAAACAATCATTTATTATTGAAGAACCGGTCCAGTAATAAATTTTTTTTGTCTATTTTGTGTTGTCTGTGGGCAATAATTTTTTTTTAATTAAATTTAATATAAAGTAAGAGACTCTGATAAATGCTCTTTTAAAATGAAAAAGATGCATTGTAATTTGACACCTTTCTTTCATCCTTCATTCTTTTATCTGATCGTGTAAATTTATGTATTACAGTTCAAAACACGTTGAAGTATCTGCTCGGTTTTGGAAATGTCAGCCATTACCTGGGCTACAGCGCTCTTACTGACTTCTTCCCCACGATGAGTCTCAAGGTATATAAATTTTATATATTTACATAGACATAACTCATAGACTGATAGTCCTTTTAGTGAAGTACAGTCGTAAGTGAAGCCAAAACTGTATATATGTAAATTGCAAGTGTTAACAGCACGTTCTTATACGCGATGACACGCACACATGCACAATAAAAAAATTTACCTATGAATGTGGATTTTTTATACACATGTAAAGAAAAAATGTAATATTCTTTAATTTTTAATTTCCTTTTTTTAATCTGGATTTTGCTAAACATCAAGTGTCAAACAGTGTCAGTGATGAATTCCTGTTGAATCACTCTATCTGATAAGAAAACTCCATGAAAATCGGTTGCGTAGTTTAAAATTTAAACATATAGGACAGACAGAAAAAGTAACTTTTTATACTATGTAATAAAAAAAATGAGATGAAATAGATGTATTAAATTTATACTAATATTATAAATGTGGAAGTAACTATCTGTCTGTCTGTCCATTACGCTTTCAGGCTAAAACTACTGCACCGATTGCAATGAAATTTGGTACACAGGTGATCTAGGGTTAGGTAGAAAAAGGGTTGTAAGGGTCAAAGTTTATATAAAAGTCCACGCGGACAGAATCGCGGGCCAAAGCTAGTAAATGATAATTAAAGGTTGTATAATATAATTCCAGCCAAACCCCCAGTGTGAGGACTCGTACTGCAGGTCCCGGCAGCTGGAGGCCAAGGCGAGACCTGCCGTGGAGCTCGCCACCGAAGTCACTGAGGACACGAAGCCGGTGCACGAGGACAACGAGTGGGGTGAGAGACTTGTACTTGTAGTACTAAGGGGGGACTTCTAAATCGCGCTTATGATATTTTTTCAAGATAGTATATATGTCGCAGGCGGATTGTAAAATCCGCTGTATTACATTATGCCTAGCCGTTTTACAAAACAGGGCCGTTTTGCAAAGCGGCGGTTCAACGTTATATTCAACGTTGTATCATTATAAATTCTTATGTTCTTATTATTTTTGTATCATTGTCATAGTTTTTGTATTATTATAAAAATAACTTGATTACTCAGCTTTATTTTTTTTAAATTAGGTTTGGTTAGGTTAGTTTTGTATTATTATAAAAAAAAACTTGAATACTTAGCTTCATTTTTATTAAAGATGTGAAAATAAGTTTTTTTATAATAATAAATAACTAACCTAACCTAACCTAATATATTAAAAAACTAACATATGGCGACGAATACATTTAGGCAGTTTTTTACTTATCCGCATTCAATACGGCTAATCGTTGAACCGCCGCTTTGCAAAACGGCCCTGTTTTGTAAAACGGCTAGCCGTAATGTAATACGGCGGATTGTACAATCCGCCTGTGACAGATATACAATTTGTCGACGTCGAATCTTTAAGATCTAAGGCCGGTCAGTGATTCGGCTGGTGGATAATCCTCCCTGTAGGAGTATGTTGTACTTCCCTTCTTTATCGATTTAATTTTATTATAAACTGGTCCCCGGTTCGGGATTTTTACTAAGATTATATAATAATTAATAATACATATACATATTACATAGCAAATGTTAAATGACCTGCTTAATGTGTTACATACGGGATAGACTCTCAGCACATGTTCTTAAAGAAGATAATTGACACACGTTAGTTTGGTATACTGGTTTAATTTTTAACATAACATTTCTTTCTTTCTTTCTTATATATTATGGCATTAGCGTTTAGCTTTTTGCCAATGTCAATGTAATAAGAGGCAACGTGGTCAAGATAAAAGTCGATATGACTCAAGTAAAATCGTCATCAAGTCGTCTTTAGTCCAGTCAGTAAGTCGTTTCGTTCTGCCCTTCGTAAAGTGATAGTGAGCTTTACCAAGAACCTCGACGAATCTTGGAGCAATCGGAACGGCGCTACTAAGCGCTCTCAAATGAATTCTTCATTTCTTGGACACTTATTAGCTAGTTTACTGCATGATACACTATCACAATCATACATTAAATCACTTTATGCACCAAAAAAGGAATATTCAATCGAGATTACATATAGACGCCGCACGATTCCCGCCAAAAACTCAACATAACATTTAAATGAATGTAGCCATTCCAGAGAAATTCCGAAGAATGAACTATACAAAAATACTTTTTAATCAATTCAAAGGTTATTTTAAATTGTGTTAAAGTGCTTGGTTTCGCTGTTAGTGTTTTTAATACTATTTCAATGCTATATTGCAGTATTAACAAAAATAATTTCTGAAACATCCATTTTCAGGTATCAGTTTGGTCGATGAAAACTCGCCCGAGGAAGAAACTCCCACTTTGAATCTCGTTGACGGCGTTCAGGTTAGTATACTCGTATTTTGTTACCTAGCTTTTGCGTCGGCTTTCCTTATATTCTTTCATTTTCAACCGACTTCAAAAAAGAAGGAGGTTCTCAACTCGACCTGTATGTTTTTTTTTTCTATGTTTGTTACGCGATCACTCCGCTAATTATGAACTGATTTGAAATCTTTAAAAAATAGGCTATATGCTGAATAAGTGCGAATTCTATTTATTACATATCCTTCAGTTACAATTTACATAATTTTACGTATTATATCATTAATTCAATAGTTTAAACGAAATGATTTAAAATAAATAAATAAAAACGTTTTTATAATCTCTACACAAAGGCTTTTAAAGGGTAAATTACTAATCAATCGTTAATTCCTTTGTAAGAGACTGGTATCTGAACGAAAATGTTGAATTAATGTAATAAATATGTCCAGGTGGCGTACAGTATCCCGGTAGATAACAGTACTCCGGAGTCGAGTACCGGGGGCGCCGTCGCCGCCTCCGAGCTGTCCCTGGAGGAGCTCATGCAGCAGATGAAGTCCATGTAGACACACAGGGCGAGCGTAGCGAAATTCTACATATGACTTGAAGAAAGTTTCATCAAAATCTGCTCAGCATTTTATGTGGTATGTCCGTTTATTGGCATCGATTTGGTTGTTATTCACTGTATTAAAACGGTACTTTATAATAAAATTAGGATCGATAATTAATTTTTTCCTCAGTTTAATCGTTTTTTTTTGTTAAATATAAAGGAGAAAAATGGCTTATTTTAAAGAAAATATGTTATGAAAAAAAGAGGAAATTTTCAGTTAAATTTTTCTTAAAACACGTAGTAGGTCAAAATCGGCTTTTAATGTAAAACATATCCAACAAAAAAGTCATATTATATTATATGATTTGTAAAATATGATTATTGGAATGTCACAATTTTTGTATAGGTGTTACTCGTCGTGAGACATCGGCTTTTTGAGAGAGACTTTCGGCTATTTTCGGTTTTCATAGTTTATTCATTCATTCAACGACCGCTGGGACTAATAATTCTGCTCAGAAGGAAATGCTTCTGAACTAAAGATTTTCGGTTCGAGTCCCGAGATTAAACAAATATATTAGTTATTGAGATCATAATCGACTTATACGAAATTTTTTTTTCTGTAATACATATTAAAAAAAACTATATGTGGAAGACAGGTACAAAGAATTATAAACTACTCTTTATTTCTTCTACTAAAAAGCTAACCGTATGTTACAAACAAAAGAGAGTATTTTTATCTAATTTATGCATTATCTAGTTGCCATAATTCAAGCTCTGCTTAGCATGAAAAGAGATGGCGCGATGGCGATTAAACCGATATTAGACGACGCTCTCTTTCTAATTGTCGATGTGTAATATTTATAGCCGATTATTGTACTAGTAATGTTAAATTGTATTATTTATAATAACAATTATCTCTCTAAATAAAATGTATTAAACTTTATATGATGCTTCTAAAATTAGACATTGAAATATGTTTTTTGTGATATTTTGTAGGTTGTGTAGAATTCTGTATATTTTTTTGTAAAGTAAACAAAAAAATCGTAATTAAAAGTAAGCATTCCAACAAATTAAAATAAAACAATGTTTATAGCGGAGTTATTTTTATATGTTGAAATTTTATATTATAAATGTTGCTAAGCTTAAATATTTATTGTAAGAATATAATTTTTAATAAATGTCTTCAGAAAGCAGTTCTTGCTTCATTTTTTCTACCGTTCTATTAATCTTGCCAGTTATTTTTCTATTCGGTTCTGGTAACTCGTTGTTCTGAAAATTCAAATATATACAAGTACATATAAATTGAAATTTACCTACTAAGGACTATATTCGATGAAAAAATATTTAAATACACAACATATTTTGATTGATAATAATTGTAAAATATAAACTTATTGACTTAATAACTATAGTTATAATGAAAATTAAAAATAAAAAACCAGTAAATCTATAGTATAGTATAAATTCTATAATTTTATAACACACTAGATGACCCGTGCCCACTTCGTTGGCCATAATGTTAACAATACTTTTTTATATAGCCTATAATGTTTTCTATTGGTGAAAGAATTTAAAAAAAAAGTTCAGTAAATCCCAAGATAACCTTACAATTTAACAAACACACAAACTTTACTTCTTTATAATATTAGTATAGATATAGTAGATACCTATAGAAAATAAGATAACTCATTTTTTTAAAGTAAAGGAATGATTCAGTAATAATTCAGTAAAACAATTACATTGATAGCAGTAAGCACGTGCTTAGCTCGCGCTATGACGTCACCGGGCAGGCCGGTCGCGCGCGCCACGTCGAGCGCGAAGCTAGTCTCACAGACACCCTCTACCAACTTAAATAGGAATACCACTTCCCCGTCTTGTATCATGTGTTCGAAACTCTAAGAGTAATTAAAAAGAACTCATCAGATGGGATAGTTAAATGATAATTAATTTACTCAATCTTTGAAAGAAATGATTGATTTTAATTGTACGATAATAATTAATTCATTGTATTCATATCTATTAAGATATTTATGGATTAAATTTTAAAACTAACGTTATTCAACATGTTTAGTCGTAAACTTACTGACATTTAGTGTATCCAAAGTTATCTAGGTAGCATTCGAAAAGTGTGTAGCCAGGAGTATTAAAGTCTGACTATTGTCTACGGAAGGGATGACTATTCTCTTATTGAAAATTGTTTACTTACAATGCGGCGTAATTGCTTGCGGAGACGGGATACTCAAATGTTTCAATAATCCTCCACCTTGTTGCGGGTTCTTTAAAATCCGGGTTACAACCAATCTTTTATTTTTAATCACCTCAGATAGAAGGAGACGGTTATGTCGGATTCGTATGAAATTGTGGCTTCGCCAAGTAAAACCTACCGATGTTCCTCCCCGTATATACATCTAACACAGATCACATCGCGAGGATGCGATACGGTCTTACTAGCTGTAGGATACCTTTTCCTCTTTGTTTTTCAGTTAAAGATTCTAAACACATCTGCAAGACTGCAACAAACTACTTACCTCTGACATGTAAACTTACCAAAAACCTAACTATGGGCGTATCCACGATATAGTGCGCGAAGTGCCTAAAGTGTGTAGCGAGTAGCACGTGCGGGCAGGCGGCGGCACGTGCCAGTAGCGCGCCCGCCGCGCCCGCCGCCAGCGCCACCCCGTCCGCGCTGCACGTGCCCTTGCCTAGCTCGTCCACTAGCACTAGCGAGTCGGAGCTGGACTCCGATAGAGCTAGTGATATCTAGCGGAGGTTTTATCATAAAGCCATTACGATTGGCCGAGTTGAGAGATATTGATATAATAATAAGAAATAAATAAATAATAATAAATATTTTCAGGACAATTATACACAGCGCCATCTAGTTCCAAGCTGAGCCGTAGCTTGTGTTATGGCAACTAGATAACGAAATAAATTACATATACATACTTTTCTTTTGTAAATACCCAGATCCCAGAAAAATACAAATGTAAATTACAAATATATTTTCCGGTGTAGGAATCGAACCCACGACCCTTCGCACAGAAAGCAGTTGTGCTACCACTGCGCCAAGCGGTCGTCGATATTGGCTAAATTGAGATGATTCGAGATACCATTCTCTCGCAGAAAACATGGTTGAGACATTTCGCCAGGCTAAATTGGGTTGCCTCGAGGCGGTCGCAGCGTCTTACAGAAAATCCAATACTACGAATAACTTATTTTAAGCGGTCTGTTCTTGTTATTTAATTGCATAGGGGAGAGAAATAAAAATAAGCAATCTCTCGAAGCAGTGATAGAAAATAGTACTAAGAACCACAGTAAGCAATCATTTAAATTATTAGGTCAGCAAAATTAAACGTCACTAATTTTAAGCCCAGTCTAAATGCCATAAGAAAATAACTTACCTGTCGTAAATCAATGAGAAAAGCCGACATGTGCGACGCGATACATTCCGTGGAGTGTATTCTAGTGAATATATTAGACAATATGCCGATGGTAGCCGACTCGGCCGGCACGAAACTGCCTATATGCGCTAGATATACTATAAGACCTACAAGTTAAGAATGATTAATAAATAAATAAATATTTTCAGGACATTTATACACAGCGCCATCTAGTTCCAAGCTAAGCCGAAGCTTGTGTTATGGCAACTAGATAACGGAATCAATTACATATACAAACTTTTCTTTTGTAAATACATACATACAATACATAGCAACACCCAGACCCCAGAAAAATACAAATGTAAATTACAAATATATTTTTCCGGTGTGGGAATCTAACCCACGACCCTTCGCGCAGAAAGCAGTTGTGTTACCACTGCGCCAACCGGTCGCAAATTAAATTATATTATTATTTTAAATATACTAATGGTATATAGTATTATTTAGAAGTCTTTTCACTAATATAAATGTTTTAAATGATAAAACCAAGTTAAGTCAAGCAAGGATGGATTCTCTCAGAATGAGTTTATGAAAACATGGACATATAATTTTTGTATGTTTATACGATAGATCTGCTACAGACAATATTACCTAACAACTTATTTCTTTTTTTATAGTCTATAGCAAATCATTTAGCCGTGCCCCGCGATTTTACCCGCGTAGTTCCCGAATACCGGCATATAAAGTATCCTATATTTTATACCAAATTTCAACTCAATCGGTCCAGCCCTTTTTGCGTGAAAGAAAGAAACATACAGACTCACTTTCCCATTTATTGTATTAGTATATATTGGCAATGTTATGGTACATAATAATAAAATAGTAATCTCACCAATTTGTTTCATATAAACCGACTTGCCGCTAGCATTAGGCCCTGTTAGGATCTTAAATAA
>JADANM010006098.1:10467266-10514386 GCA_026213755.1 Eurema hecabe
TGCAGAGGGGTTATAGGTGGTAATAGGGATACACTAATTATTTCCTCTTATTTAAGTGTTAGAACAACTTTTTCAAGACCTAGTCCAGAAGTGATGGGCTTAGTAGCGTTTATTATAGCTACGCCTCTGATAAAAAAACGTCATACATTCTCTTAAGAACCTAAGTTTGCTAGACGACAAGTCAAATTAGTCGGATAATTTTCTGCTTGTCTTTCGACATAACCAAGTTTGTCCTCAACACATAACATTAAACAAAGAAATGAGAAACTAAACTAATATCACGTAACACCTTAAACAATAGCAATTAGACACAGGGGCGATTCGCAACACATCTACAGTAGGAAATTGTTGAAATGCACCGTTCTCACTCGATACACATTTAGTAACGCGTTGCGTTTGCATGTGAGACAATGACTAATTTGTGGATGTGAAAATGCGTTACGCCTTTTATGATTTGCTATCTTGGTGAAGCTAGAGATTAGCTAATGGTCAATAGTAGAGTCTAGAAGACAGCCCTAGTATATTTTGTTTCCCCTCAGTGTCTACCAAAGGTAGAAATTCTATAAATGCTTTTCTGACATTCTTTAGGCTTGTAAGTTTTCAATTATATTTCTTTATAATGGTATGCCCCTTTTTATAAAATAAATTGTTAATCGTATCGATGTTGTTTATAATGCTAAGAACTTATTTGTGAAACCTCTTTGCTTGTATTATTTGGGCGATTATATAATCTAAATTTATTGATTAAAAAAAAAGAATTTATTTACGTTTCGAAAACAATCCGAAAGACAAAAGTAATCGAAAAAAGACATGTCACTTACTTATTAAAAATACTACTTATACTTACTAAAAAATATTGATCACAAATAGATTCGTCATCAATATTATATAAAGTAGTAGTAGTACATATAATATATTTTAATATGAAAAGTAACAATGTGTGTATGCGAAGCATTCAGGGCATTCCATACGAGGACTGCTTTGTCGACTGTCCTTCGGGGACAGTGTGTAATTGATTACCGTTGACGTATCGTGACATTTACATTAATTAAACTATGACAATACTTGATAAGAATGAAAGGAAAACACAGTTTATAATAATCCATATATATATTATAAATGCGAAAGTTACTCTGTCTGTCTGTCTGTCTTTCCATCACGCTTAAACTACTGAACCCATCAGAACGAAATTTGGTACACAGATGGTCTAGGCTCTAGAGCCTGGGGAAGGACATAGGCTACTTTTTTTTTAATGAACCCCTAAAAGGATGCGCGAGGGGTTGAACATTTTTATAATTTTACGCTTTCATGCCCAAACCGCTGAAGCGATTCTAAAGAAATTTGGTAGACAAACGATGAGATAAAACATGGCTACTTTTGAACTGGAAAAAAGGGTTATAAGGGGGAAGGGGGGGGTCAAAGTTTATACGAAAGTCCACGCGGACGGAGTCACGGGCAACAGCTATTATATATTATACAATACATGTCTTGTATTAATTACTTATAATTAAGTATGTCGTCCTTCCCGCCTTCTTTTATTCTATTTTAGTGACTATAATTCCACTAGGCTAGTAACAACTGACTTTGACTTTGACTAACCATAAGTTAATCATTAAATACATTAATCATATAAGTATGCGGATTTATTGACAACTGTTTTCCATTACAGCGCTTTATATTTTCTTCCATTTTGTTCAATTGGTTATGTATTAAGAAACATTATAACCTCGTTGGTGATTAGAAAATTCTACCGTCTTTGTCAAACTAGGACAGCAGATGTACGCTTGTTTGCAGACAATATTGTTTGAGCATAAGTGACCTCGCGTGCCTGTTTACAAAGTTAGGAATGAGTTTGAACTAATATTGGACTAAATACTTATGGTTTTTGCGAAATACTAATTGGATAAGAAGGTTCTTCCGTGTTTATAGATGAGAAGTATTTTTGAAGTTGTTTCTTTCGTATATCTGTAAAATTTCGAAGTGGTAAAGTCATTGGGCTGGCCAAAAAAAACTTCCGACTGACAACTGGCTTAAAGTAATTGCTTCAATAGTGATGTTCTTGCGTTTCGTTTGGTAAGGAGAAGCTTTGGAAGCCATCACTTAGCTTACTTAGCTTAGCTTAGCTTAACTTAGCGACTAATCATGGACAGGTGTAGCAAATACACTTTTCTCTAAATGTCAGAAACATAAATATTTTCGTCACACCAATAAAAATTAGCTGCGTTATTTATAGCTGATAGATCTACGATAGTGTTATTGCGTTACGTAATTAATGTAAGCTCTGAACTGGGTTTTAAGTCATAATTATGTAAATTGAGCGCGTGCATCTCATACGAAGTAAGAGTCTGTTGCGTCAAACTCGGGTCAAGGAAGATATTTTTATAGCTAGTATTTTCCTATATCTTACAGTATAATCTATATATATAAAAGAAAGTCGTGTTAGTTACTTCACTTATAACTCAAGAACGGCTGAACCGATTTAGCTGAAAATTGTCAGGGAGGTAGTTTAGAGCCAGGAGAAGGACATAGGATACGTTTTATCCAGTTTCCAGGGGAATAAATTTTTTATGAAAGTAAACGCGGACGGAGTCGCAGGCAACAGCTAGTGCTTAATATAAAAAAATCTTTCTTATAAATTATTCCCCACGAATTTGGAAAGGTTAAAAATAACTTTAACAATTAAGTATTACTAATACTAAAATTGTTAAAAATAATTATTAGTAGAACTTAAATGTCGTTTCTTTGTTTACATGTTTCAAAAAGTGAAAATTCAAAATTTTTACTGTAAATTTTTGGAGGGTAATTTTCAGGAAAAAATTTTTCTATGAGTGAGAAAAACATGTTTATAAGTTTCTTTTCGCAGCTTTTGTGCGCAATACAATATGAATAATTTTATTAATAGATACATAGATACTTTAAAGGCCGACAACACACTCGGGTTACTGTGAGTATTCATGAGCTGTATGTATGGATCATTATCCTCATATAAAAATTAACATTAACTAGCTTAATTATAATGCGTATTCTTATCTAGAGCTCAGGCAGTTTGTAACCGTATTTATCTTTTTATATTTCTGTCCTTAAAGATACTACGTTTTTAAGTGTTCCTACGTGCTTGATAAATCGGAACGTGACGTCAACAGTGTAAAATGACGACACTGTTAAAATAAGCATCTATACTTCTTTTATTTACTCACACACACACACACACGCACACACACACACACACACACACACACACACACACACACACTGAATTATATATTTGGAGTAGATTTGCCAAAACACACAATGATGTCCTAATTTTGCCCTTTGTTTTTTTCTTTGCTACGCTACCACGTAAAAACTACTGAATTAATTTGGCTGAAATTTGGCAAGCAGATAGATTTATCCCTGGACGAACACATAGCAAACTTTGTATCCCGGTATTGCCCCGGGAACGGGAACTACACGGGTAAAACTGCGGGGCACGTCTAGTACAATAATCTCTTACGTTAATCGTTCCGTTATAACAAAGTGAGGAGTAACTGTGCATCTTGTTACACCATTCGCGCCGATGAATTGATTAATTGTCGTAATTGCTACAATTTCAACGCTGCAGACAATACGAGAAACATGTTATTGTTTCTTAACAGTTCTACATATAAATAGATTTAGACCACGTTCTTTAATAGGTATACTGTTGTGTATCGTAATGTTGACATCTTTTGATTTCAAATTTAGATTTATGTATAAAAAATTAACTATCCTACTACATCTTATTGATACATATTATAAAACATCTCATTCTATTTATAAGAATAACAATTAACAAACATTCGTTTGTCGCAACTAGTTTTAATAAATAATAAACTTTCAATAATGATTATTTTTAAACTGTCTACTTATAATTTTGGTTGAAGAATCGTCATTAAAATTCATTATCATACAAATGTATTGTTGAATAATAAAGGATCTAGAAGTCGTGAAATATTAACAAAACACTAAACTTTATGACATAGAATACCATGAACAATGCCATGCCATTAAGTATAAATTTGACGGTGAAATATACCTTGATAATATATTAAAGTCATATAGCACTCCACATAAATGCTTTCTTGGATAAAAAGATGCTTCGCTACTGTAGGGCGTAATGTTGTATAGCATTCCTCTATAATATATACATTTTTTTCAATTAGAACCACTAGTTTTTAAGTTAAGCGCAAACAAACTAATGCTCTTCAGTTTTATATTATGTAAAGTATAGATTTTGTATATACATATAATGTAGACTATGTAGATTATAGGTTTTGAAATAATTTTTTTTTATATACCTACATTTTTAGTCTGTATTTATTTTAAGAAAGATATTTCTTGTTTTAATCATAGTTATAAAGTATTAAGAACTATATCAATACCAATAGACAATAATAAAAACCTATAAGAAAAGTATTTTTCGTTAAAATTAAACTTAGTTGAAATCGTTTCTGTGTTATTATTAAACTTAATAATGTATTCCCTATATTACTAAAACAATTACATATCATCTTATACTATGTAGGATGAGGAACATTGAAAACGCCTACATTCTAAATACACTAAATGTTTCGGCTTATCACTTTGTATAGAATTAAACATTGCTTATTAGTTATTTTATTTAAATATAACAACTATTATAATAGAGATAAAGAGAAAAAGAATATGTTTTTATTTCTTCCTAGGGGTGGATCTCTTTGCAGGAATCTCTGCGAATCTGCCCGCGACCCCTACCCGCTATGATATAAGACATAACACGGTGGGGTTTTTGGACACTAACAATCCGACTTGACCCTTGATCTTACCACACATTTTGCGATTCATCTATACATATAATAAAAATGTAACGAGTCGCTGTCTGTACATGGAAGATATATGAAAAAAAATATTATAGGAGACCTTTATTAACGCAATAGAACCCAAAACAATGATTTTTGAAATTTTTGTCTGTTTGTCTGTTTGTTTGTGCACGCTAATCTCAGAAACGGCTTATCCTATCTATATGGGTTTTTTAATTATATATTGCGGTAAGCATCCCTTAACATTTAGTGTTTAATTCATGCCAATCGGTTGATAAATTAAAAAGTTATGGCAATTTAAATAATCACGTTGAACTTGCTGAACGTTTGTTGGCGCGGGTTAGGCATTTTCAAAAATGCTGCCCAAAGTCACTTTTCTACGCGGGCGAAGTCGCTGGCACAGCTAGTATAATATAAATATTCATGAAAGATAAAATAAAACTGTTAAAGAAAAACAATACGTATATTATTATTCAAATTATTGCTTTTCTAGCTAATAAGTCAATATCTACATGCAAAATGTATTTGCGTATAGCCCGGGTATATATATAGCATAGTTTATTTTATCCGGGTGCAATCGGAGTCAGTAAGTCTTTGTTTTATTTTAAGTTTAGAAATAACTTGTTTTACTCACGATTAAATAACACTGCGTTATTAATAAAATTATTGTGAAGCGATCTTCGATCAAAAAGATCGAAGATCGCTTCACAATATTTTAAAAGATGACCTCAACGGTATAACAACTGTTTTATAATAATACTGTTCACATTAATCATTTATAACATACTAGCTGTTGCCCGCGACTCCGTCCGCGTGGACTTTCATATAAACTTTAACTTCCCCTTTCTCCCCCTTATAACCGTTTTTTTAGTTAAAAAGTAGCCTATGTTTTATCTCAGGCTCTAGACCATCTGTGTACCAAATTTCATTATAATCGGTTCAGTAGTTTTGGCGTGAAAACGTAACAGACAGACAGACAGACAGACAGACAGAGTTACTTACGCATTTATAATATTAGTATGGATGCTTAATAACTTAGACTCTATTATACTTAAGTAAGATAACTTGATTGAATCGAGTCTGAGTTGGGTGCAGCGAAAATAAAACAAAAAACGTTTGTTTTATTTTTTGATGTATTTTTGTAGGTGATGTAAGAAATGTTTGGGTTTTAAGTTTTCTAGATAAACATAATAAACGAAGTTGTATTTTTTCTAAATTGTAAATGGAAAACGTTTTTATTTTGATAAAGACAATAAAATATATTATTTCAAGGATAATTTGTACAATTTTTAGAATATATTGAATGTTATGTAAAGCATGTCCCATTATGTGGATATCGCAAGCTCTAGAAAGACAGTTTTGGCTATCTTAGGTGCCTTTTTTGTGGACAAATCCTCATAGAAACCTCGGGAAAAGGTTAAGGGTGTGTCAAACGTGTTCTGAACAAAAACCTCCTGTATTCCCTGTTATCGATACGGGTAGGGATCAGAAGCACCTTAGCAGACTCTTCCATGAATGAATACTTATTCATTCATGAAACTATTTAATAACATTACTATTTAAAAAAAAATTAGAACATGAAAATTACATACATACTAGCTTTGTCCCGCGGTTTAGATTCCCGGGGCAATACCGGCATGTAAGCTACCCTATCTTTTAAGTTGAATCAAATGCACACGGTGTGAAATTTTAATTTAAAATCGGTTCAGTAGTTTAGGAGTCAATCGCCAGCAAACGACGTGTTTTTATATAAAATTCATAGAAAATCTTTTTTCTAGATGATTATGTAGTCGTAACATATTGTCACCCTGACAGAGCCGCTTGAACTCGCCTCGATGCCGGCTGTGGTCGGATCTGATGACATCACAATGCAAGGTCGTCGTGAGTTATTGCGATGCTATCAATATTGACAAGTAGCTTAATAACTATATAACAATATACTATATACTAAAACTATGTAATTTTGCTACATACGAGCACATTGGTTTGTTAAAGTATTTCGAAAAATTAGTTTCAGAGTGACTCATAAAAGAAAAACGCTTAGGAAAGTTAGTCCCTTATATTTTTTGATATTTTATTATAAAAGTAAAATTATGAGATTTTCTTCTCTAAGATTGGAATTATAAAAGTATAGTTACGAATATCCTCCTGTATGTTTAGCCTTTTTAAGTTGGGAAGTCCTCACAGGATAGACATGAACACAGGATAGAGGAAAGGAGCATGGGGCATTTAGACTTGTACCGATCAATTCTCGCCTGTGTTCCCTGTAACAGTAGCGGGGATATGGGCATCTTCGTAGACCATTTTGTGACATGTATGTACGGCCAAAAAACTCAATGGGAAGTATCTTATAAATTTGAATACTTTTAGAAGTATCTTGTTTTCAAAAATGTCTAATTATAATAATATTAATCGTATAAAATTTAAACAGAGTTAAAAATACTTCTAAGTTTCTCGTATTTCAAATAAAATATATTACCAACTTATTACAGACTTAGATCATCTTAAGCAAAAAATTAAATAGATATTCTATCGCAAGCAAGATCATTTATCAGATGATAAATCGTCGTGTTCGTTATGCAACTCATCTCCATATATGGAAATAAGGATTTTATTATAATTTGACAATTCATTATGCTTTTTATGTGAGTATTATATGCAGTTGCGTTAATCGATAATTTTATTAATGAAACAAGTTGTTATTGGTTTTTAATGATAACTAGTCGCGTAAGACATTTACTCTGCACTAATCCTACCCAAATCCTTATAATAAAACCTTCTAAGGCTTTTTTTCCTTACAATTTATTTTGCTTAAAAACCATCCTTGATCATCTAGGTTTATCGAGCTATGCGCTTACCAACACATTTTGCGATTCATTTTTATATATACATATAAGAGATAACATCTGTGTATTCAATACTATACTTATAAAAAGAAAAAGTTTACGAGTATGTCAATTCATAGAAGGTAAGCGAAAAATCTATTGTGGACTAAATATAAAAAATAACATATGTAATCTGTAGTTATATAAACAGAGTACATATATATAAAGAAAGATATTTACATTCTATCTTATACAACACAGGGTTTCTTCTTAGCTTAGCTTTTTGCAAACTCTAAATTATAATAAAAATGGAGCAATAACTCTTCTTCAACAACACTTCCTATAGATAATCTAACTCGTAATTATAAAAAAAAACTGACTTTCATACATTAATCCTACCCATATACGTGTCATGAAGAGCCAGAAACACCGTATGAAGGCTTAAATGTCACTGGTTTTCTGGCTAAGGTGTTGATATATTTTTTATCAAGCAATTCTAAGGGTTTTATATAGTTTAGATATAGATATAAATAGTGTAGATAAAGAGGAAGTTTTTGATTTGTTTGTTTGTTTGAATTGAATAGGCTCAAAATCTACTGGTGTGATTCTTATAAAATAGGCTTGATATAAATAAATAAATATTTTCAGGACATTTATACACAGCACCATCTAGTCCCTAGCTAAGCAGAAGCTTGTGTGATGGCAACTAGATAACGGAATAAATTACATATACATACTTTTCTTTTGTAAATACATACATACAATACATAGAAACACCTAGACCTCAGACAAATACAAATGTAAATTACAAATTTATTTTTCCAGTGTGGGGATCGAATCCACGACCTTTCACGCAGAAAGCGGTTATGATACCACTGCGCCGAGCGGTCGTCAATATCGGGATGAGGCTATTATTATTATTGCGAAAATGCTTGAATAATGGAAATAGTGAATAAATGTTTGTATAGGAATTCGCTCTTAAGTTTCCTAGATGTCAAACGTTTAATGTTCATCCCGTAAATACGGATTGGGCCGAATTTTAACCCCCTGAATTAAAGAAAGTATTAGAATTAAAATTTCTCGTCGACAAATTGTCCATTTCACATTTAAAAAATACAGTATAATGTCAATATTGAAAGATGATTAAAATTTGTTTTCAAATATTTAAAACGTGCGTTCAGGATTTTTTTAAACCAAACGAAATGTAACAAATATATTACTACTGGTGCAAAATAGCTGATTGTAATAGGATTTTAATTATCGATTACTTTTTACACAATGGTCGAACGAAACCGGGGCCGACTGCTAGTCATAAAGTTAAGAAATCTTTAACTAAAAAGAACTACAAGAAAAAAGTAACAGAAGTAATTTAACTATTTAATGACGAACTTAGTATTATATATGTAATATTATATAACATGTCTAGATTGTAGATTCTCACATTACAAGGAAAGCAGAGAATCGCTCTACAGAATGTTACATAATTATGCTTTCTAATATAATTTTATAATCTGATCAGATTCATTATCCATGACTATAGTTTTACGGTTTCCGTATTAATAGACGCATAAGTTTTATATTAGTAATAGCCGGCGGTTTTGTCTGCGTAAAAGTAAGAAAGTACTTTAATGTTATGTCGAGCAATCTATGAAAATTTCTTGTGAGTTTACCTTTGTATATAAAATAATAATTTTTAAGTAAGTATTTTCAGAGAATAACACGTCTAAATCGTCTTGGGCTTTATATTACACTAGCGGACCCGTGCCCACTTCGTTGGGCATAATGTGACACTCAGCAATAATGTGGCTTTCTATTGGTGAAAGAATTTTCAAAATCGGTTCAGTAGATTCCGATATTACCCCTTACAATTTAACAAACACACAAACTTTACTTCTTTATAATATTAGTATGGATACCTATTAGAAACACAGATTTTTGGATAAAATGTTAATTGTTTTAAAAATAAAAATATCGTCTACTTAAAAAAAACGATCGATATGTTTGGAAAATTGTTTCTACGTAATATCTATTGAATTTTAAAACTAATAAAATATACTACACTACTTTAATTAATATATTAAACAGACTTGTTATTTGTAGCATATTATTATCAAAACCTTTAATAATACAACTTACTAATTTAATCAATAAAAATATAATACAAACTTACATGTTACGACGTATTTACGTGACAGATTTACACACGCGACACATGCGCTCAACGTACAACGAATAACTGAAGTCTGTACGGTGCGCGTGCGCAGAACTATTTGCATCCATTCATAACACGACCAGCCTACTGGAACTGACTATTTATTTACGACTAGGTTTTGCCTGCGACTCCGTTCGCATGAACTTTCATATAAACTTTGATCTCCCATAACAACCCTTTTTTCCAGTTAAAAAGTAGCCTGTCCTTTCTCAGGCTCTGGACTATCTGTGTATCCATGTAGTTACAATGGATTCGGTAGATGAGGCGTGATAACGAGACAGACAGACAGAGATTCTTTTGCCTTATAGTCATGTGCGATTTTTATGTCACCTTATCAAAGTAATTTTTAAGTGGAAACCCTTATTTGATCAATGGACTTTAAACTTCAGGAAAAAGGATTACAAAAGGAAAACTAATTAAGAAATATACGAAAAAAAGTTTAGTTTCAAAAATCTTGGTATCTGTTTACTTTTATAATACGATTCACTTCAGTTTCTCTTGTCACATTTCGTCGGAAAAATGGCTCACCATAAGTCACCTTAATTACTACGATATACGCAAACTAAAGCCATTGTAAAGTGGAAAATTTTATGTTTTTACATAGAACGTCGCCATATTGCATCACATCAAAATTCGAAAGTTTTCGTAAATATCAATTTTAACACATTTACGGGGTAAATTTTTTACACTTACATTTACAGTTTTAACTTCACTTACGGCGAACCGATTATATTATTAAGGGACTATCCGTCTATAACTACGAGTATAAGGAAAATTATTGAATGTTTTAATCAAAAAACACTTGAACCAATACACTCGCTTATAAATAAGTCACACCTCAAACAATTTGGTCATTACGAAACCATAACAGACCACTACTGAATATTCTGCTCACACGCAATATACACGGTACTACAAGTTCTTAATACCGTCTGTATAAATTTTAAACACCTCATAAAGTTTCTAAGGCATTCCTATCGCGTCTTGATAGCGGATCACATTGTAATTGTTTATAGTAGACTAGCTGTTGCTCGCGACTTCGTCCCCGTCGGATGCATTTCTATTATTATGTTATAGTGAGTCAATCTTAGAAGATAGACATATACTGTCGCGGACTTTTTTTTAGATCATTTAAAGAGGAATAATTCTTTCATACATATTATTTTTGTATCTTGAACCGTTTTCGCAGCGCACGCAAAGGAAGCCCTCAAGGATGAATAATTTACCCCGTTTTTTCCACATTTTCCATTATATCTTTGCTCCTATTAGTCGCAGCGTGATGTTATGTAGCCTAAAGCCTTCATCAATAAGTGCTCAATTCAATAAAAAAAGAATTTTTCAATTCGAACCAGTAGATCCTGAGATTAGCGCGTTCAAACAAACAAACAAACTCTTCAGCTTTATATATTATTAGTATAGATACCTATATTTTATTTATTAGTTAAGCATTTATGGCAAGTAGAAGATACAAAATATGCGCCGAATTCAAACAAATTCTAGTCGTTAGAAATGTTTACATACTTTAAAATATGCAACGACAAATTCTGTTATTTTTTATTTAATATACGTACTCAGAGCGGGCCGGTTTTAATATTATTGAGAAAACTTGCATTTAAGTTTTTTTCTCAAAAATATAACAAAAGAGAACTACAAAACAATCGAAGGAGTTTTTAATTCTATTCAGAATGTTTTTTCCAATTATGATTAAAAACTATTTTCGATGTTATTGAGTGATCTCGGTACTGGCAACTTGAAATCGAAAGTATGAACTTTAATATGAAAAAAAAACAAGTTTCCTGAATAAAGGACTCCAAACTTTGACCATAATTATCATTTTTATGACCAAAACATTGGTGTCATGTACCATGTACCAAGTGACGCACAGGAATGTACACACAAAACGTGTGTGTTTACGTGTTCCTGACAGACTGTCTGAATTGTAATAAGCACATAAGCGAGGAAGCATTGACCCTAAACAGCAAATTTATATTGATTCGATCTGTGCTATGAAGTCCTATTCGAGTAGTTTGTTTCTCCTTTTTCGAGTTTGAATCGATTTGTTTATTTTCTTCCGGTGAAAACTTAACAGC
This sequence comes from Eurema hecabe, assembly GCA_026213755.1. Classification (NCBI taxonomy): domain Eukaryota; kingdom Metazoa; phylum Arthropoda; class Insecta; order Lepidoptera; family Pieridae; genus Terias; species Terias hecabe. The sequence goes on from JADANM010006098.1 coordinate 10,479,211, forward strand.
TGCTCTGGACTTATAATTTGTAAAAAATTGCACTTTAGAAAAAAAGCAAAAAGGAAACATTTTAATAATATTATCCTTCGGATTTAGCCGTGGTTTTTTCGCTTCAAAGCAATACCGGGAAAAAATAAAAAAAAACACACTATTTGATATTCCAGTATGCCAATATTGAGCCAAATCCATATCATAGTTTTTAAATAAAAGATTGCCATCGTATATCAATATTAATTACATTAAAAAAAATTAAATACCAAAATAAATGCATTCTATATACCTACTAAATGTCCTTGCTCGATACAAATTGGTTGTACAAAGTATGGAGTATCGCACAGAGTCCGGAAGAGTTTGCTCTTTGGTGCTAATTGCACGCGCGTGGGAACCGCATTTAAGGGACTTCAGACCGTTACACGTCAACTTTGTAAGGATGAGGTGTATACGCTTAGAGGGGAAACTTGGTTAAAACATTATCGTAAAGTACTTATCGTATTGATAAAATATAATATAGTCTGTCAGAAAATCATTAATTTAGAACTGTTCCAAAAATCCAATTTTAATCACGTCATGTTTTGATATTGCTTGATTATATAAATATTTTTTTTTACTCATATGCCACGTAGGCGCTCAAGTATAAGTAGCATTATTTTGTTATTCATGATTAAAATTTAATCATACTCTAAGAATTTATTAATATATTTCGTTCATATTATAATTGGTGATAGTTCTGTTGCTTTTCTTGGTCAGGACACAAGTGTGTTTTGTTTATGAATTTATGTGCAAATTCTTAAGAAGAATAAATTGGTCGAATCTGGCTGGCACATTACACGCTTCTAGGTTTAAGGCCGGATCGCGTCGTATAACAACCATAATAAACAATATAAAAAAATAAACATTTACAAGCTATCCGTTTGCTCCTTAACATGATTGACTTATTTATTTTATTTTTTTTTCCTAAATTGTTTTTCTTGTTCTTGGCCGCAAGAGTTAGTAAATACTTTTTCTTATAAATTAGTATTTAAATAAAGAAGACTCACGGTGACAGGCTCGACGCGCGCGGGCACGGCGCGCGCCACGCCGGGCGAGGCGGAGCGCTCCCGCTCGCGCATCTCGCCGGCCAGCGCCGCGCGGGCGGCTCGGGCCGCACGCGCTGCTGTCTCCAGGCAACCGCTCGATTTGCTTCTATATTTAAAAAAAAAGAACACGTTGATTAAATACTTTTTTAATTTAAAGTTTGTAGTTTATTTTAAATTTGGAATAGAATATGACTGCAATTTGTTTTTAATTATAAGTGATTCAACATCGCTTGTACTAAAACGGACATACATAGAGAGTGGCTTTCTGTTAAAGTTGGCTAGCATAAAATAATACTTTTTATTGTACACCAAAATAAAATTACACCCAAACAAATAGTAACGAAGAAAGAAAATAGTATCTACATCAGGCGGTTTTATATCTAAAAATGAAGAATGAATGAATGAATGAGCAGTCTTAACACTTCCAGACAACCTTTTATCTAGGAATAATTAGGCTGTGATAAACAATCAGTATCAATCAATCAGAGTGTCCCTGAAACTTCTACATGAATATCTTCGCCAATTCGTTAAGACATATATTAAGATTAACGGTACCTGATCAAGAGCGTTAGGTACTACAGTTTTTTCCAACGAGGTAAATAGAACTCTCACCTGACAGGCCTGTCAATGGTTCCGCACATAGAGAGCGGCTGCGCGGGCGCGGCGGGCTCGGCGGGCGGCAGGTACATCACGTGCCCCGCCCACGACGAGAACGTGGGGCCGCCGCGCCATGTCGGACCTTCGTCCTAACAACACGAGAAACAAATTCAGAATCGACGTCCAAGTCAAATATGTAATTATACTATTTTATTTCAGGAAGAAAATTGAGAACAGCCAAAGAACATTTACACCTAGAACAAGCAAATTGAGCACGCAAAATTTCAAAGTAGACAATTTTGTCTACTTACATAGATCATCGCCGCAGTACATTGCATCAGAATGCGTATGTTTTTCGTAGATTTTTATATTTATAGGGTAAATTTATTGTAGAGCAATATTATCAATTGGCTTGTGCGTGTCATCGAGAGTAAGAATGTGCATATACACAGTTTTGGCTTTACTTACGGCGGACTGATTATTAAGGGACTATCAATCTATGCGTTATACTTTAAGAGAAATAAGTCTTATAAAATCTCAAAAGAAAGCAAACATTTAAGAACCATTAACTTAAATGAAATCTACTTTTAAATCCAATAAATTTATTACCTTTCCATATGTATCTGACTCTTCCTTGATATCTTCATTCTTGACTCTCAGCGGTTGAAACAACATGGGGTTGCTGAGCGAATTTGGCGCGGATTTCGTCAAGAACCAATTCTGTTCTGGCTCATTCAACATCGGCTCATGTTCTAAATCGAACCTTCTAGAACCCAGCGCTCCGAACGCTCCAGAAACTGACTTCCGGAACTTCTGCAAGCTGTTGAAACCCTGCTGGATAGGCTTGCCCTGGAAGCATTCGTAGAAACACGATATCCCTTTATACTGTGCGGCGTTCGAAGTCCTTTATAGCTATGAGGAATAATGATAAATGTTTGCGAGACGCTTAATGACGCAGATATAGACTGGTTCAATCATTCGTTTGGTTAAAGAAGAGAAGAGAAAAATTGAGAAGTAATGATATCAATTAAGAAGAGTATTCTGTAAACAGTGTAGGTATATACAAAACCAAGGCATAATAAAATGCACATCGACTGTTAGAAAGAGACCAATGGCTAGTTTCCACTTCATAAAGCATTATCTCTTTCATTCTGGATTTGTATCAAAAGGGATTAAAGAAGGACCAAAAGGGAAAAATGTATTTTATGAGCAAGCAGAAACAAGGAGATAGTCTCTTTCCAAATGCTCGATCAATGCTAAACACATGAGACTTAAATTCGAAGTTAGTAAGACACTTAAGAAAAGTAAGCAAGGAGAGTAAGAGAGAAATAAAGCGATTTACCGTTATTCCTCTTCAAGTACACGGGAGGTCAGGTTAGTAAATATGTTAGTCACAAATTACATTTAAATCACCAAACTAAATAATAACGGTTTGACATTAACGAAGACATAATATGAGATCTATTATTTCAGTACTTTTAATAATCAAATTAAAAAATAGTAGTATTTAGTATGTTATCGGTTATCTGATCTGATATCTGCGTCCTGATATATTTATTCCTTTTTTTTTAATAATATGAAGAGGGGAGGGGAGCTGGACTCACTTATGGTCATCCTGATGGTAAGAGTAACGCCAGCCCATAGCCAATGCAGTGCTACCCGGAACTTTGCTATAAAGCCAAACTCCGGGGTAGGGGTGCACTACACCGACGCTCCCCACTTTGAGTCATCAGATGTTAAGACTCATTAGCCCAGTAATCTCTTTTTAAAGACATAGTTCAAGCCAATCATATCTTGATTCAATTAGGCTACACATACATTGAATGATTGAAGCATACAATTTTAATAATCGTTGTAATCGTTAATGTCAGCCCGGCCTAACGTCCCGTGCACGCGCGTGACACTCACTTTGTCCCCCCTCGGCAGCGACAGCGACCCCTGCGGGCCCCCCGCCCCTGCGCCCGCCCCGCCCGCACCCCCCTCCGCGCCCTCCGACCCGCTGTCGCCCAGGTCCTGCTGCGGCGTCCATGTCGCGTCTGCGGCTCCCTGAGTACAATCATCAGGCAATAGCTAATGTAAGTTTCCTTGGGGTTTGACCTGATTTAAATTTAGATAATTGGGATTAAGATTCGCTGTGACACTCGCAAATAATGTCGCATTATGTTCGTTAATTTTTTATTGGTTTTATAGGTTAGTTCCAAAGTTGTAGAACCTTTGTTGTAATTAACCTACTTATTTTATCATTATTGCTAGATACTAAAGGTTTTGTAGATTAAAGTGTGCATTCTAATAGAAACACATTTGTGTGCATTAGCTGAAGAGCTTTAAAATCAGCCAATGAATATATGTTGCTATTTTGACCACAGAACATGTTTCATATAGTAAAATACAATCAAGCAATCTTTTTAAAAGTTAGGCAACCCACTTCAGAGTTTCGCGAGTGTTGATGGGCGACGATGACCAGTTTCTATCAGGTTGCTATGTTACAAAAGAAGCAGCAAACAATCTTACGTGTTGTCTGGAAGGCGACTCGATGCGCGGGTCGCTGTGCGCGTGGTCCCCGGATATCCCGGAGTCTCCGGACTTGTCCGCAGATTGGTCCGACCGGGGAGAGGAGTCCCCGGATATATCTGCAGAAATCTTTACTTCTACTGCTAGAGGGCGGGTTTCTGTGAAGGAAATTTTCTTTGCGTCTAATTTATTGGATTAAAAAGTATCACTGTTTGTAACATTGTATGGGTCCTTAGTACATGGTATATCTTCAATGAACTGAGTACTAAGTACCAATTCTATTCATCCTTAAAGAATTCTTTAACTTTTGATAGGATACTCTCTATAGAACTGCACAATAGTTTAGGACCTGGAAAAATTTGGAAAAATTTAATAAGGGATTTAATGATGTTAAGTGGATATCACTGCCTTTAAACACGTGTCGTTACAAGTGAGGATTAACACGTATTTCTAATGTAATGATTATAAACAGGTTGCTGAGTACCGGCTCCCTGCCTCTACTTAAGATGTTAATGTGTAGCTAATATGGTTTATGTACTGCGTGGTACTCACGCGTGAGGTTAAGGTCGAGGCTCGCGAGGCGGCTCCAGGCGGCGGCGGGGGAGAAGCGCGCGGCGGGGGGCGGCTTCTTGGGCAGCGTGGGCCGCAGTCGCAGCGAGATGCCCGACCCGCCCGAACCGCCCTCCGAGCCCTCCGACGACAGCGCTGACTCCGATGACACTGTTACGTTAACACGACATTTTACGTTCATATCCATATTAGTGACATCATTATTTCGTATATTTTTGAATTCCGTTATATTTTTATGAAAATTTTAAGAGAGTGTAAGAAAATAGTTTTAAAATTAAAGAAAAATAAAGATATACTGTTTGTTTGTTTGTTTGTTTTTCTATGCAACTAGAATAAAGTACTGATAGGCTACAGTAGCGCTTCAGAATCGTCATCACAATGTTTACAGACAGAAACACGATAGACAGTAAGAACATGTCTGTTGCACACAGTACACCTTTTTAATTATCCAATAGTATTTTTAAACTTACAATTCCTCTTACAGCTTCTTTCCAACTTCTCATTGAACTTATCCAGCTCGTCTTCTTCATGGTATCCGAGGAGCTTCTTCTCGATCAGGTGGAAGTTGCTCAACTCCTCAATGATGGGGCTCCCGAGCCCTGGGAAGTCCTTTAGGTGGTCGTGTGTGTTCGTCTGCTTGCTCTCTATCATGCCGAAGTAGAATTGCTTTGACGGCGCTTTTTGTCTGTTCAAATTGAATGGTACTTTTAGTGGTGGGTCTTATGATACGAACTTATAAACAGTATGACGATTGTTTAGTGTTTTTAAAAATACAAGAAATACGTTTTCGACAAATTGAAATATTATTATGACATTGATGTTTTATGAGTGGTTACGTAAAAACATGTATTTAAAAGAACTGAACAACAAAACACACATGCTAAATTAATTTATTTTGTGGTTTAGGATACGTATGTTTCTAAATCATATAACTTACTTATCGTGTTGTTTGGTCAAAGCAGTCTTCTTCCTGGTGGGCGAGTGTTCCGGCGTGGACTCCTTGCCCGACGCCTGCCCTCGGTCCGGCAACACTTTCACATTCTCCTTACTGTCACTCTTAAACTTCTTAACATCAGGGCATTTTTTATCATCTGCGTTTTTACTTTTGAGCTCGTTAACTCGACTCAAAGGTCTTCTAGCATTGTTCTGCTTCCAATCTTTCGTGTTACGACTAGAGTCTTTGACTTGTGTTTTCGTTGGGGTCACATTCGTTCTATCGTTCTGACTAGGTTTACTAACATTACTTTTACTAACTAACTCGTTTCTTATCCTACTCGTTGCCTTTTTAAGTTCCGCTTGAAATTCATCTTTTTCTTCATTACTCTTGCTTAGCAATGAAGGAAGAGATTTTCTCAAAGGCGAATTGCTGTCAAGCTTGTTCGCTTTTAGCTGGTCTCCGACAGCTTTCATTCTACTCTCATGTGCAGCTCTCGGAGACTCATCTTCATTAATTTGAAGGGTGTTATCAAATGTCTTTTCTCTCCTCAATGCTGGTAGTTCAAATTCAGTTTTACCGAATCTTTCGGAGTGTCTAAAGTTTCTATTTAGGAGAGGCGTCTTCCACGCTTCGTTGGGCGTTTTGGATGTTTTAGCGCGGCAGCCGCTGAACTGGTCAGTTTTGTTTTTGCTGTCTTGTTTACTTAGAATTATCTTCTCTTCTCGCTTTAAGGAGGTCGATGTTTGAGTCATATCTAAATCGTCGGGATACTTTAAGTGGTCCTTGTCTTTGCACGGTGATCTGTATCGTCTCTCAAAAGACGTGTCGGTGAAGTCAAGTGACTTGAAGTCGGTGTAGGTGCTTCTAAAAGCTGGTTTCGGTTCCAATTTTAATGGATTTAGTTTCTTTGTCTCGTTCCTTGTACGGAAGAGTCTTAATTTCTTTTGGGGTTCGCGTTTTTTGTTACCATCGACGCAATCTGGTGAAGATCCTTCACGATGCTGTAACAACAAAATTTTTAAATAAATCCTTAAACTCAAAGGATTATTATTTTAGGAAAGTCTCATAAGATAATCCTTATAACAGCTTTTCCGTACTACAGGTTGCCTGTAAGAAATCACTAATAGAGATAAGGCCGCCTATTGTCAAAACACTATTTGCTGTATTTTTATTTCTAGTTTAAGGTGTATTTCTGTAAGTTTATTGACGATAAAGAATTTTTATTATTATTATTATTATAAGATAAAGAGCTGTTCTATTGCCACATTCAGACAGAGTTTTCACGTCACGACTTGAGTTAGCTCAAAGGACCATGTTTTTAGAAATCAATTTATAAGTGGGTAAGGAGAACTTACGTCAGGTGTAGGCGGTGGGGGCGCGCGGTACTTCTTCCTGAAGTGCTTGTTGTTGTAGCGGGGTCGCTGCTCCTCCTCGCGAAGGTCTGGTTCCGACCCAAAGCGCTTGTTTAAGCTTGCTGTGATATAAAAGAGACCTTTCAGATTCATGTTATTAGTAATGACAATAATGTCTAGAAAAATATTAATAAATTATTTAGAAAGAGTAATAATGCTGATGACGGCAATAACTATTCGTTCCATGGGCATCCACAGAAATTGGAAGTAATGTATGGGCCATATAAGGGCTATAAATAGTCTAAATAATGACTACGTCTCTCTCTACGTCTAGTGACTCTGTCAAGAGTGACACCAATTAAGACAAATGTAACCTATAATATTAGTAAGATTAAATATAAAACTCACAATCGCTTCGCCTAATATCCAAGTGGGTGTGTGACCGGTGGAAGTCTCCAGAACGCAGCTCGCATTCCGCCCCGCCAGCTGACCGAGACCGGTGCACGGACGAGTGCTGAAAACAATAGTTATATATTATTAAACAAAAAAATATATACATTGATTGACAACTATAGGTGGTGTTACATATATTCCAAAATTAAAATGATATAGCTAAAAAACAGTTTTATCATGGCTTTTTAAAAAATCGTCTAAGAATTACTAGAGGCGCGTATAGGCAGATGTGTTAACAAATAATACAGACATCACTAGAGCCAAGATTTACAATCGTAAAAAATCTAAATCGACTTAATTACACCATTTGAAGGGAAGGGACGCACCCATTTTAATCATCTTTGATCTTTCCTTTCTATTCTGAAATTAGAATAACTCTTAAAATATCGAAAAAACGAAAACTAGTTAACTTTTTAACAAAACAAGAAATAACATCAATTTAAAAAGTAATGTAGTGTTGCCTAATTATAACGTAAATTTATTTTCACGTCATCCTAAAAGGGTCTCAATCGTTAGAAGCATCTAAATACTTAGCATCTACTAATGGGACGGAGCCTTCTACTTAAACTTATTTGTTCATTACTGAAGCCTCATTAAGTGCGTTCTAAGGACACTTCATTATCTACATTGTCTGTTTGGACTTGTAAAAGCTTCTTAAATCAACTTCAAGGAAATGCTTCTGTTAAATGAACCGACGATAAATCGGAAAGCCATGTAGGTTGTGAAAATATTGATGTTTTGTTTTGTCGCTTTTAGCGTATTTACGATTATTGTACGCGATTCTGATTAACCCTATTAGTATTCTAAGTAAATATCTTATGATTTTACATAAATCGTACAGCGACTAAAAATATCTAATACCGGCCGGGTTATTCACTTCTGATATGTAAAACATTTTATATTATTGCATTATAGCCCTAAATTTTTCGTTGGCAGCATGGTGGCCCTTTGTCACCAATCCTTTCTTTTTCTCCTCTTTAAGGCACAGCTTTGTGATTGTTTAAGGTTGGAGATGGTCGCTAACCATTAGGCGAACTTTCTGCTTAGTTGCCTACCGCCAAATAAATGAATTAACCTCGTTTTGTAAAGCAGTATCAGAAAAACCAGCAAGAAACTCTAATAGTTGCTCTTTTAAACTAAAAACTATCTCCAAAAGTATGGTAACACTTACAACGTGTCCGTTAGGCATTCTATTTGCCAACATGGACGGTCGACCTCTGCTGATGGTACCACCGGAGTGTAAGATCGCGCCATTGTCAGTACTACGCAGGCGCGGCGACTCCGTTAGCGATGGGAGCACCTGCAATTATAAAAATGACTATTAACTTCAAGGCAATTTAAACATACTTGATAATGGTGTGGAAGATGCGTTAAATGTTATGTTTAAAGCAAAATCAACATCTTAAAATTCTTTAATTAGTCTACGACTAGATAAAGCAGAAGAGAGGATATATTGTCTCAAATTATAAATATGAGTATTACGATTCCATTTTAATATATACACTAGGAAAACGTGGAATCCAGTTAATATTATAATTTTAACATCGCTTCAGTGGGTCGAAAACGTCAGCAAATGTTGCTAAGGTTTTTGGAAAAGCTTACAAACTATAAAATTATTGTAACTAAGTACAGGATAAGGTCTACCTTAGGCGCATGCCACAGCGGTTCGTGCGGGAGAGTGTTGGCGCGGCGCGGCCGAGCCTCGACCGGCTGACTGCCAGCCTGTCCCATGCTATGAGCTCCTCATCTGGAATCCATTATATATTATGTTAGTATAATATAGCTATACACTATATAAGGCATATTCCTTGTCGAGAAACTATATAGGTGGGTAGTTTAATGTAAAGCGATAGAAGCCTCTTCGTAAAGACGCAATTCTTTGAGAGCCTTTAAAAATTAAAAGGACAAGTAATCGCATAAGTAGCGGTCGGAACAATCTTAAAGACTGTGGCTAATAATATTTATCATCAAAGTATTTTTCCAAAAAATTTTGACGCTTAAAGGTTCATTTATATAAATCGCTTCATCAGATATAATTTATAAACCTTTTATAACCGAGGACTTCGGGGCAATGTTATACGACATACACATTAATTCGTTAAAATACATTCATACATAATATCATTTCCAGCTTAAAGCTTATCATATTCAGTAACATCTTAGTACATAAAATAATAGTTACAATTTGCAGGCATTACACCTGTGGCTGAGTGGTCGTGGCGCGAGCAGGTCGCGGGGTCAAGGCTGTGTTTATAAACAAACCGTCGACCTGCCGCGATAACTGTACTATATTTATAGCGAACGATTACGTAAACCGCATTATAGAGAACACGGGGAAAGAATTAGGAAGACATAAACCAGCAATATCTTAACTTGACTTCTTTAAGCACCAAAAAGGTTGTCAGGAAGCAATAACTGGTAAAATGGGAAGTAGGACTGGTGGTCGCATTACAAATAGTATTAGGTAGAATATCGTGCTGGTTGGTTGCAACATGTCCAATTAGAATAGCCTTTTTATGATAAAACAGTTTTGCTGTGCTATGTACTCTTTTGAATCGTCATGGTCAGCATTTTCCACAGAGAAGAACCGAAAAGATCTAATAGTTGCTCTTTTATAAAAAGGTACAAATAGTAATTAAGGTACATAACAACAACCATTACAATATTTATACATAATAACGGTTACTGTCCTGCGAGCGTTAAGCGACAATATTCCAAGGGTTTTCAATATATTCCTATACTAGTCGCTCCCCGCGGTTTTATTATTATATTCGCGTATTTCGCGTTCCTGGGGCAATACCGGGATAAAATATCTTTTATTTTAATCCAGGGTATCATCTAACTACATACCAAATTTCAACTAAATCGGTCCAACCGTTTAGCCGTGAAAGAAAGACAAACATACAGACAAGCACACTTTCCCATTAATAATATTAGTACGGATCTGATCTTTGATTCGAAACCAAACATTTTTACAAAGCTTTGTTTTTCTTTTAAGTAAGTTGTGATTATCTACAACTTTATCATCTTTAACTTCGTGATGCCGATTACGGTACATAATTTCTATGATTCTAGGAATACGTCATTATGCATCACCCGGTACGGATGTGGCGTACAAATAACGTATTTAAAATGACAATTCCTAGTTCAATCTTGCACATACAAAAACAAACCACTAGGTTTTGCATTTAGTTTTTAAGTACTAGAATTATAGGAATACAGAGACTTCTTATTCTTTAAGGAAGTAACTTCCTAATGTAAAATTTGGTTAATTAATTACATTGGTGATACTTTTCTAGACTGGACATTGAACTAATTTTTCTCTACAGTCAAAGATGTATGCTGGGTTTTTTTATAGTAATACTAGCTGTTGCTCGCGACTGTCCCGTGGGATCTATTTCTATTATTATGTTATAGTGAGTCAATCTTAGAAGATAGACATATACTGTCGCAGACTGTTTTTTAGATCATTTAAAGAGGAATAATTCTTTCATACATATTATTTTTGTATCTTGAACCGTTTTCGCAGCGCACGCAAAGGAAGCCCTCAAAGATGAATAATTTTCCCCGTTTTTTCCATATTTTCCATTATATCTTCGCTCCTATTAGTCGCAGCGTGATGTTATGTAGCTTAAAGCTACATAATAAATAAGACTAATAGGACCTAAAGCCTTCCTCGATAAATGGTCAATTCAATAAAAAAATAATTTTTCAATTCGAACCAGTAGATCCTGAGATTAGCGCGTTCAAACAAACAAACAAACTCTTCAGCTTTATATATTAGTATAGATTATGATGTCTACACAAGATGCTTTGGTGAAATCTGAAGGTTCAAGCAATTCGAGATACCAATTATAAAATATGGATGATATAATAGTAATTTTAACACTTGAATCTAACGACAATCGTTTGATATATAATCCGGAGGTCCAATAAATAAGGATTAATGGACTGGCTTGCTTAATTTATGGTAGGGTCCCGTTAACAGACTAAGTCCAAGTAGTTGCCCAGGTACGACTTAAAAATTATGAATTAACTATTCTTCCCAAATGAAAATACGAATGACTTTGTGTGAAGTAATTTTTATTGCATTTTAGATTGAAGTCTGTTTGTTTTTGTTAAAATTTATTTTACTGTTGACATTTTTTTAGAGTATAGAAGTAAAATTAGGGTCTACTGATAAGGATACTTTGACTACATTGTTAATGAATCCCAGACTGTTTTATGAGTTTCCGCGTAAAAGACATTAGACAAACTGACAGATACACAAAATTTGCATGAAATAATTTGTAAGGCTAATTCACAAGAGCTGCACTAACAGCACGGCGGTGTACACTCCATGGTAGGTCGTCATTAATAATAATTTGTCAAAATTATCATACAACGTAGGCGTCGACATGCGAACACATAAATATGACTAGCTGCGCACCCGGCTTTGTTTATGTTCTTTGTGGGCGGGTAGAATGTGGAATCTGGTTGAATGTTTTAAATCTCAAATTTATTATTTCATATAGTACATTGATATTTGTATAATATGTATAATTAGCGACTTCGTTCACGCTGTAATTTTACTGGTGACTTAAGAATAACCAGATTTGGGTAGAATGATGGATACATTCATTTCAGGAATTCTTACCACTGATAGGTAGATTAAAAATAATAAGTAAACGCGCAGTGCCGTAAATAAAAAAGTCGGAATTTTTATTTACTTTTCGACAATTACCGGGGTAATTTATTAAATTATCGGTCAGTTGATTTGGTACGGCATCTGTGTCTTACTATTTCAAGACTGCTTCTAATCCATTAATTCCGCAACGCCGTACAAAAATCATGCGAAATGGGAAAAAAATCGAGGGTTGTACTTTCGAATTCTCACCTGCACTCAGTTGGACAGCTTACAAGTGACATCATAGCGCTGAATCTTATTATTTTATGCTCTTATATCGTTCTAGATAGGTCACCTGGTGGTTCAAATGACCCATAATTTTTCCAACATGGGCCTGTAGTCTATTACATCTATTCCTTTTTCCTCTGTGTAAGAACCATCTCCGCATTTCAAAGAATATTCTTGAAAAATAATGATCGAAATAGATTCGCCTTAGCATCACATTTAGCGACTTGTTTATAGATTTATTTTTAATTTGGGACTAAGAGCGTGCTTGTCGGCTCTGGAGTGAGTTGTCTTTTATAAAAAAATAGGCTCTATTCTTGAAGGGCCTAAGTCATAGCGCCTAAATGCAATCTTTCAATGACGATTAAAAAGGGTTACTATGTGACGCCTAGTTGAACAAAGATGTCTTTGAATTTTATTTAAACAATAAAAATAAAATAAACGGCATTTATTCAAATTTAAAAAATAAATAGTACCCAATAACATGTTTAATATTAAAAATGAATAATCATAAGATAACGTTTAAGCCCGCAATGTTATCTAGCGACAAAGGGCCTCAGACAAAGCGCTTACCAGAGAAGCAAGCATTCCGCGTCTGCGCCGGCGCGGGCGGCCATCATTAACATGGCCGCCATGACACGAGCGAGAGACGACTTATTATATTATCTTATTTTATAATATTGTTATTGTTGAAATTAAGTTTATATTAAATTTGAGGAAGTTAATAAATGCTTAGAAACATGTCTATTTTTAAAAAAAAATCAGTTAGGAATAGGCAAAATATTGTTGTCAATTCCGAAAAATATGCACATATAAATGTTTCTAATATATGTAATAAGAAGATAATGGGCAAAATTCAATAGTTTTTAAAAGGTTAGTGTAGCGAGAAAATCGGCTCACGGTTTTCTTACTCATTAGCAAGAAAGATTATGCAAATATCGTATCACGTGGAAGTCCACAGAAAAACGCTTCCGTATAGGTCGCGTCACGAATCTTTAGCGCTGAACGAAACCTGCGCAGAATACAAAAATAAGGTATCGAGGGGACGGCACGGCGCGCGGGGCACATGATCGTCAGGTGCGCGAGCGTTGATTGGTTCCCCAGTCGTGTTGTCTTTCTCATACCAATACGTCAATTACGAACGCGATTCTACCGATGCGCAGCTATTCTCATCCAGCGCTAAACATTCGTGATGCGACCTATACCTACAACTAAAATTCTCTCCCACAGAACGTACGTTACTAACATACCGATTCGAAACCCGAAAAGTAAGAACCAGGTAATTTTTTTTATAGAAAAGCAAGCAGGAGGTATACCTGGTCATAAATAACCACCTCCCATAAGCATGCGCAAGTCACGAATCTGTTGCCAACCTTGACTTGAGGAAGATGTAAGCTTTTTTCTTAGGTCAAAGTCAAAGTCAAAAGTATCTTTATTCAATTAGGCTACTTAAAGTAACACTTTTGAATCGTCACAAAATTAGTTATGGATGATAAATCTATAACTAGGCTATGCTCAGCTCGTTGGCTATTCCCCGCTAATCGCTGTCAGCTAAACGCACTGCCCGCTCCTGCCACTGCCTCGGAGCGCTGTTAACAGTTATCCGGGAGCATGGACGCGGAAAATTATTCGCTCAACGCTTCCGTGCCGCGATCTCGATCATCTATATTGCGATTTAATAGCCTCGATAGCGATCAATATGTCCGATGTTTTCAGCTTAACGGACGCCGGATTTGATTCTTATTAGCTAATGCTGGGTTTTAAGAGATACCTTTAACCTAGATTTAAACTCATATGCATAGTGTAGAACTAAATTTTTTTAAAAAGGTACCTGAAAATGTACTAACTGTAATATATGATGAAACGTTAGATTTAATTTGAACTGTCATTTTTGAAAAAAGACCGCGAAATTTGACAGCTTGTAGCTATAAAATAAATGAATGTTTTAGTATAGGCAGGTTTATAAATAAAATTAATTTAGACTAAAGGTACAGTCGACTACAGAAATGTTTATACTAATAATTACTAACACATTCTATGTAAAAGGTAACTATTATATTTAACTGTCTGACTATGACTAGATTATTTTAAAATAATCTTTAATATACTTTTGTAGGCGACTGTACATGGAATTTTCCGGAAATATTTAGGCATAGCGCGTTATATTAATGTTACTACGAGTAATTGCTTCTCCTTAGAGGATTATAACAAATACCAGTGGTTACGTAACACAGACACACAAAGCAACATTCCTTACTCATATTTCGTAGAACAACATATATCATAGGATGGATATTGCATTTATTGTGTAGATTACTTTTTTGTATTTTTAGGTTATGGCCTTGATAAATAATGTCAAATTATAATAGCTTTACATTAGAAAAATTAAACTAGTGTTTTTATAAAAAAAACACTTAAATGTTTAAAGATAATAAGTTTCGAACATTTTATAAACATCCCTGAAAGTTACTTAAAATCAAACCATATACAAAATGATTTTATAAACAAACATTGTTACCAATAGACAACCTCAATATCTGTAACATTCACATGTATATACAAGTTTAAAAGTATCCAAATTAATTGAATTTAAGCTAATACCGTACATTACCATCCTTGCAAAAGAACGCTTCCGCATTCCTGTCTGCCAAACACCAGATTAAAGAACAACCGGGGGTTTCAGTGACCCCCCTTAAAGTGAGCGAGTATACTAGACTAAGAATTTCCCCTTTAAAGACCACATTTCCCTTCTCAACCACAATCACAACCACTTCACGTTAGGCTTCCCATATTACGTAGATAATCTATTTTCCCAGATTATCGCTATGAAATTAATTTTCCTAGAATAGCTAAGACAATGGGTAAGCGGTGTCGAGGTGAGAATCGGCTCCATTTGATAACACTATCGTGCGAACAGAATCAATGATGCCACTTCTTGTGTCTGCAACGTGATGCCTGATCTGACCACGTTACATAGTCAATGTAATGTTTGGTTTCGAAAAGAAAAAGTCATAAATGCATTTGACTTTTTTACACTACACTTTCAACTCATGACTTATTTTTCATTATTTCCTACTGTCCACCTTTTTAGGAGTCACTAAAAGTAGAATTAAAGCTGTTACTCCGGTACTCCTGAAGAGAAACATGTGTTCCAATGTCTCTTACTTTATTATTTATTTCATTACAATCCATCCTTAATTCCTTTTTGTCACAAATGCTTTCGTTATCCCACTTTTTTAAAGGCCAGTAACGCATTCATTTAAAACGCATTTCTTTAAAACTCTTCGTAGGTGAAAATTTTACTGCTCTTCATAGGTGGAGATGGATACTTACCCCACCTTAATATAAAAAGTCCTAAACTAAAGGGCCATTCTCACGCTCGTACGCACAGACAGACACAGCATCGCGTCATCAGACTAATCGGAGCATGAACCGAATCGCAGTTAACACACAGACCCACTGTTTTATGGTAATGCGCTGGAAAGTGGCACATTTTTATAGAGATTAATTGTAATTAGTGTATGGCGGTTGCAATTTTTGACGATACGTAGCCTGGTTTAGAATTTACAATGTAAATGATACTATTTTTAGCATTCAACATAGAAGAGAGAATTTGAGTATAGTATAATCTAACTTTATAATATGCATTACAATTTTAAAATTGTAACATACAAAATGATACACGTATTACTTGTGCGAAGTAAATAATTGTTTTGCTTCTAAGTTTACAATAGGAGATAGTTTATTTTTGTTAAAAAATAATTAACCTTTCATAGTAATCTCATAATCTAACATTTCGGTTTCCCAGCTGAAATTATGTACTTTACTCCATATTAAGATTTGATTTAACCAGGTTTAACCAAAACTAAGAAAAACAAATGTTATACTTTAAGTATTGAAAGAAACGTGTTAAAAAGTAAGAAACAGAATATCTAATCTATTCAGCAAGTTTGTCAAGCAGTAATAATGTTTACGGGATACAAGTCATACTTTCTTTTAGCATACTGGTGCGAGTTTAAAGTTGAGAGTGTTCGTGCGTTTGTGTGTCATAGGGCCCGCTAATGGGCCCGGTTTGCTGAAATGCTAACTTATTATTAGTATAGAGTATATACCTTACAGTTATAAATAACTATAGAACGACTATCAGAGTTTTTTACTGGTTCTTCTCTGTAGAAACTGCCTTCCGAACCAGTGGTAAATGATTTATTTATTTATCCTTTAGTACATATACCAAAAACACAAAAAAATAATAAATATCAAGAAGTACATATATGTAAATGGTGGCCTTATACTGGTCAGTGATTTCTGGCAGGCAACTAGAACACTAAAGAAAAGAAAAGAATAGGTAGGCAGAAGTTCGATGATTGTTTTTAATTCTTAATTTGGATTTGGATTAAACAGTAAAATTTATTAGTAATTAATATGAAGAAGAACTGACACTACTTCATCAGTTAAATCAATCCAAAAACCTAGAAATAATAAATGAAGTATTAAAAACGAATGGCTCGGTATGTCGTAATAACAGCTTATGTCTATGAATTTATGACAAAAGGAAAGTGGTATTTTCCCTAATTAACATAGGCTATTTAAAATTATGATATTGCATGTGCCTGCGGACGCCGCCAGAATGGAAAATGCAGTGTAATCCATAATAATAGGTTTGGAATGGAATGGAATGGAATGGAATGAAAAGCGTGATTTTCCAGAATAGAGGTTTTTTTAGGATAGTAAAAAGTCTGATTTACATTTAGGGTAAATGTTTAGTATTAAGTTATGTTATTAGGTAGGACATTTCGTAGGATGAAAAGAGCAGATCTGCACCTAAAAGATGTTTTTATACTATCTTTTTTTATTGAATTTGCAACGCATTTGCGAAATTGGTCTAACCATGTAAAAAATATCTCTTATAAATAAGATACTATTCCTAAACCCACAAAGTGACCCGTACGAGAAATCGTTAACTAATAAACTGGTTACAAGACATATTTTGAAGATGGTATCGGGTCAATATTTGTCAAATAATCATGCTTGCTTGGCAAATAGAAATTTGAGAAGCGAACACGGTCAGTGTGATGGGTGTTGATGGGTGAGTGGGGCATGGCGGGTTCCATCGGTTTCATCGTATTAGATGTTAAATCAATTTAAGATTCTGACGACTGCTTGTCTTGTGGTAGCACAACTGCTTTCTGCGCGAAGGGTCGTGGGTTCGATCCCCACACTGGAAAAAATATATTTGTAATTTACATTTGTATTTTTCTGGGGTCTGGGTGTTGCTATGTATTGCGTGTATGTATTTACAAAAGAAAAGTATGTATATGTAATTTATTCCGTTATCTAGATGCCATAACACAAGCTTTCTGTTTAGCTTGGAACTAGATGGCGCTGTGTATAAATGTCCTGAAAATATTTTTTTTTTATTTTTATATTAAATAGTAAGTTAAGTTAGTTCGATTCTGCTTAGTTGAATAAAGATATATTTGACTTTGACAAAGACGCTATTTATAGCAACGACAAGCATTTTAATGTGATATTAAATAACGTGGTATATGTTAAATAAATTTCATAAATCAAATTACACAACTTTTTCAAAATTAGACCTGTACTTCCAGACTAGACATTTAAAATACACGTCACTTTCTGTCGTAGCCGCTGTCAAAAAATTTATATCTAAGTACATCTAAGTCCGTATAAGTATAAACATTTAGCTAAATGTTCTTAAATAATTTTTAAAGAAAAAAAAACCAACGTAATAATTATATATTTATAATATTAAATATGAATAAGCAGCCTCGTTAAATCGCAGATGTGTAGCCATGTAAGGCAAGATAACCGCCGGACATCCAGTCTAAATAGATTTAATAGCGATTATTAGCAGCGGTTTAAAGGAAAATGAATACGATCGCGATGTGAAACCGAGACTTTTCTCTCAACGCGAATGGAAACTGGTCATTACTGAGTACCTACTAGTGTAGCTACGTAGAGTAATAACAACTAGAACCGCAATGAACACACAAAGTGAAGCCATTTCTCAGCCAAAAGGAGACAATTTTGTCTACTTACATAGAACGTCACTGCGGCTACGCAACAAAATTCGTATGTTTTTCTCAGATTTAAATTTTTCCCCATTTTATAGGGTAAATTTCTTATAGCAGCAACATTTTCGGTGGGCTCGTGTGCCTTTCATCGAGTATGAGAATATGCTTTTTACACTTACATAGATAGTTTTAGTTCCACTAACGGCGGCCCGAATAATAATAATAATAATCATTTATTTTCTCTTAACAAAGGCAACATCAATATCACAAACACATTAACAGAAATAACAATAAAAAAAATACCTTTGTAAGAGACTGGAGTCCATACTAGAAACAAACCTGTGTTACGGAACTCCAGGCTCCCACCTAAAAATAAGGACATTTATTTTTTCATCAATGAATTGATGTTGTGTATGTGGTTGTGTGTATGTGTTAGTGTATATGAATTAGTGTCAGTTAGTGTGTGTTGTAAGATAATTCAGTGCAAAGATAATAATTTTTCAGTCGAGTCATAATTTTGAGACAGGAGCCAATAATAAAGGACTCTAGTCTGTGCGTTATAACGTCTTCGTCTAGCTGTGTTGTGTGACGACGCGACGTGCGATATGAACATGTTTTGCTATATGAGCTTTGACGAGTGAAATTATATGAAGGTCTTTTGTTGGGGAAAAGGAAATTTCCAGAAAAAAACTATATAAGCTGATAAGAGAATCTGCACATATCATATTGATAGGTAAAAGTAATAAGCTAAAGGAAGAAAAAATTGCTTTAGATACGCTGAGTCTACTTTGACATTAGAAGACTACATAAATAGCTATACGTAAATGACATAAGTTTTGTTACATTGACCCAAAAATATTGACAACAGCTGAAGTAAAACATACACTCTATTTTTCTCCTGACACTAGAAGTTTTGGACTGCGAGCTCGTCGCGTCCTTGAAGAAATATGAAGAAGAAGGTGTTTTGACAGTAATCTCCAGCGATATCTCTAAAGAAGTCTAAAGAGGGATGGTTCAACTGGCTTTTTACATAGTATACTATGAAGTGGAGAGACGAGCTGGACGCACATCTGATGGTAAGAGCAACGCCAGCCCATAAATAATGCAGAGTTACCCGGTTTGCTCTAAAGCCAAACTCCGGCTTAGCACTCAACATAACCATAACAAAGACTTTCTTCCAAAATAACGATATTTCTCCCGAGGCGTCTTCATCTTGCAGGAATGTGATCGCGTGTTACCGCCAAATTAGTTTCGTTAGGAATGTGTCATTTTTCTTATAACAATTGTTTTTGACGTTTTAATTACACATTGAGCTATTTATTGCGTTACTTTATAAAAAGTGTACTCGTCTAAATTGTATGCAATGGTCCAGTTACCTACCTGAAAGCCAAATTTAACCTAAATCCATTTAGATTTGTTTGAAACAATAGCAAACATACATACATCAGCACAAACTTTTGTACTTATGATATTACTCATGATACGTAGATTGGGTAAAACTTTCGTTAGAAAAAATAAAGTATTTTAATATCATGTTCAAAATAATATTTCCCGATCATTCGCAAAAAAGACCTTAAGAATTTAACCCTTATCAAATTTTAATATGATTATAAAAGCTTCACGATCTCTCGCAACTTATTGACCCTTGCATAATCTGGATGGTCTCAACATAAACTTTGACTTGGAATTAAGTACTTACTTAACGTTATTAATAACTTAATCGGGCGATAAGATCAGATAACTATAGATAAAACTGAACTCTTTGTTAAATTACACACGTGGAAATGTCAAGGTCTGAATATTAGGTTATGTTGTTTTATATAACACTTAATTCTTATGAAGATTTTTTATCTATGACTAGCGACCAGCTCTTGGTTTGCATGCGTATACATGTATTATGCATATAAACCTTCCCCTCGAGTCACTTGAAATTGTATTGAATATTAAACTTAGATTGTATCTATTGTATTGAATGAATAAAAATAAATTATTATTATTAATTACTACTCTATCTGATTAAAATCCGCATGAAAATCGTTTGCTTGATTATAAAGATTTAAGCATATATAGGCAGACAGAAGAAAGCTACTTGTAGTTTTTCTACTATGTCATGATGATACTTACTTAGTATATAGTAATTTGCAAGGAAATTAATACAATAATGCCTTTGACAGCTAAGCTAAGTAAAACTTCTAAAGAATAACAAATTGGGTATACTTTTGATTTTTTTATTCCTCTCTTATCTGGGCGGAGCGAAAAAACGTAGCTTCGAAGCTATGTTGAGTAGACTCGAATGAAATACAATCAAATATATTTCTCTCTCATGAACCATCATCTAGACTCATTAAGTTTTCGAGTTCATAGCGATCAGACAGACAGACGGACACAGCGTACTATGTTTAATAATACGCAGTAATTACAGACGTGCGTGAGGATAATTTTCTATCTGTAATGAAGCGTTTATAAACAAAATGTGGGCTACCCGCTATCTCTTGCCATGATTATCTATTGCTAGCCTTTACCCGTGACGTTGTTCGCTTAGAAAATGTCCAAATGTGTAACTTTGCGGAGGTTGATGTTTCGCTGTGGTATTGGAAGCACGTGTTGCTGATTGTCACAACCAAACATCGACTCTGATACTTTGTTTATCTAAACACACCTAGACATTGGCAAAATTGTGGTAACGCAGCACTGCCATTTCACCAAGAAAGAAGACTTTGTGGATCTTTGTATAGCACTTGTTCTTAGTTACATGGGTTTAGTGATGTGAGTATCTCTCAGTGTTTTCAGGGATAAGCATCTCAAAATAATTAAACATTGACTCAAGAAAGTTCCGTAAGTGGAATTACAAAGATATTTTTCGTATAATTTTTTAAAATTTATAAGTATCCATTTGACCACGATCTTCAGCGAGGTGCAGTCTAAGTCACATTAGCCTATATACCCTAAACATAAAGATCCAATTGTATTATCCAATATTGTGTATTCCTAAAAAAAGACGAGAATACATGTATGTTTTGATTCAAAAAGTCAAAGCACAAAATCGAAGCCCAGTAATTTTAACCGATATGGAAAAATGAAAGGGCGCGGCGCACCCACCGGCCGCCGCTAATCACCCAGTTTCAGTCCGGTCTGTGTCGTAACCGCTCTTACGAGACCCGCTGGCCTTTTTGGGGACACCTTTATAAAACTTCACATCATTTACACGAGGTTTATCGATTTGCTGATAAAGCTCTTTGCTTGTAGACTGTAGTGAGAATAGAAGTCTTTTAGATTGAGGTATTTCTTTTCCATTCTCTCCTTTCCTTTTATAGATTTCTGCCTTGAGGGAGGTGGACGGGTATATCAGAATAAGTGCAAGTTGTGTTAGGTGCGTGAAGTATCCCCCCCAATTTGTTCTTGCCTTGTCGTGGCGGGGGGGCTTAGTACCCATGAAGTCTGTGACTTACTCAATGAGTATGGCTTCATGCGGGAAGCTAAAAGGAACAACCGGTGGGGTCGCTCCCCGTATCTCTCTTTTTATGCGAGGGAACGGGTGAGCGGCCAGTAGTGCGCGCGGGTTGCGACGCAGGGGGGGAATTTTGCGTCGCAATAAGGAGTCTCACCTCCCGCCAGGGATGGTGATGTGGAGGAATGGGTTGAGCCGGGCCCTGGCATACTGGCCCCCGACGGTTTGCTTAGGGACCTGGCCGCCCTGATGGAATCCTCCTCTTGAGTTGGGGGGCGGAGCTGGATCGAGCGGTCCGCCTGCCCGCCTTGACTCGACGGGAGGAAGGTGCGGGCGGAGAGGGCTGGGAGGATTTGAGCACCTCACCACCTTTTCCTACCTAAGCCGAGTAGGGGTCCGTGGGGCGACGGGAGCGGGGGATCGTACCGCCTCACCAATGGGCCCCTGCGAAGGTTGTGGTCCGCCTGTGTGTTCCGGGTGGACCACGACGCGGAGAGGGGCGGGACGGTGTACTCCTGCTGTCCCGCTCCTGGGGAGGGGCTGCAGCAATGCGGCCAGCACTGGCGGGCTAGTGGGAGAGTGGCTAAGCGCGTGCCTGTTAGCCCGTCGCGGGTGCATGGAGGAATACCGAGGAGTTTTAGTCGGTGTCTGCATGTTTTTGAGCGTGTGAGTCCGACATAACCACGTTCGCTCCCCCCGGAGGAACGGGTATCCGAAAGGAGATTTTGTCCTCGAAAAAAAAAAACAAAAGGTGCGTGAAGTATTTCTTCCGCAAGACTCAGAGCACTAGGTCAATAAAGTATCTAGTATAAACTATATTAAGAGACTGAATTGTGAGCGAGAAAATTATTGGTAATTTGTTTTTCCATCTATATGACCTTTACACCTTTTAAGGAATAATAAAATAACTTGAAATATTCTTATATAAAAATGGTTACCATACTCAAGATACGAAACATTACTTTGGGAGTGTACTCTTAGTAAAAAAAACTAAGACGTAATAGCCGACTTGATTATTGTTATTGTGATGAATAGGCTCAATTCCGATTGTGGGAAAATGTTGGAGTGCGTGAGAGGCCTGGCCTTGGTCGGCTACCACAGGTACAAGACATCCTATTGCAGGTGCCCAAGAAATATAGACGTACAGTTGACCACAAAAGTTAAAGAACATACACACCAAGCTAACATTAAAATCTTTCAAAAATAAGACCAGTGACAGTAGGTATTTTGTGCCGTCACTTATCTTATTACTTGTAAATTAATAAAATAAAGGAAAACACAATTTTAGCAATGATTCAATCCTTAATAGCATTCAAAATAATATTTTACTAAGCTAAGTCAAATGACTGCGTTATTTACTTTCTTAGGGGTTTTTATCGCGTTGTAATGAACTTAAGACGTATTCACAAGGAAGGTTTTTCACAATCGACGCTCTCCATAGCCTCTTTAAATAGAACCGAAAAATCAACAACGGATACTGTATATTACGCAATACATATAGATTGGTCAATCTTACCAAACTGAAATGGTTAATGAACCAATTGAAACCATAACAAATCAATATCCTTATCAAAGTACGGACCACAGGTGGCTAAAGGTCACAGCCACACCCTTGACTGTTATCGCGTGAGAACATTGCTATCAATAATTCGATTATAATTATAATTGAAATCATGACTAGACAATTGCACTTATCAAATTATAGTTATACTAAAACTATGTACGTCTCTAGTTCTTAGCTACGTTGTTTACTAGGGTTAAGTGTTAACAAAGGGTCTAAATTCTAATCTACCTGTTTGCAGAACTTGAGTCAAATCCCTTCAGTAGTTTTTGCGTGAAAGTAACAAACACCTTGTGGAATTAGCTCTCTCATGCGTTATTTCGGAATTACAACTTTAGGTGCTTTAAGAATAGAGCGTAATCTTTCTAAAAGGTCGGCAACCCACTCCAGAGTTGTCAAGCTCTGCGAGTATTGATGGGCGACGATGACCACTTTCCATCAGGGGGCTCGCCTGCTCGTTTGCCCCATTGTTATAAAAAAAAACATATTTACATACATCCTCCACACTTTCGCGGTCATAATACTCGTATTATTCAAATGAAAATAGTTATTATATATACATTTTATTTTTATTTGCGAGCTGGTCTGGCTTTTGTTTGATCGCTTTTCACTTCTAACTTGATAAAACATATTAGCGTCAGGTAAAAAAGCAAAGGTTTTGTACTTGTACCGATCAAAACCTGTGTTCCATCTTACTGTATAGTCACGGGCATTTTTGAATGACGTTTGTAAACATTATCGAAACAGTAGACACAAAGAATAACACAGCAACAATGATATCGTCAATAGACCAACAAATAAAACGACAAAAGTTCCGCACAGCAGCGGGTGCCCCTATACATCAAGTGAAAACGATAGAAGAGATAAATTATAGAACCAGCAAGAAAAAAAGAGATAGTTAGTTTTGTCAGTTGCGCGAAAATGCACCGGCAAGCAATCAGCTATAGGTTAGACGTCCTAATTAGAATGCTTTTGCGTCTTCAAAATTTTGCGCTTCTTACATTTCTTTTTAATATAATATCATTACACAGCACCATAAACACACAAACTATCTATTTATAATATAAGCATAATATTAAAAATCTTCATTTAACGACAAAACCCCTCTTTATTTCATTTTATAACATATTTTAAAACATTAAAAACATAAACCGATTAAAGTCAAAAAATAAAGAGCGTCGTAAAAACGCGGCAATAATATAAAATGGCTGCTTTTAAATATAAAATGAAGATGGCTGTCGCAAAAAATACAAGGCTTACAAATTGCAACGAATCTGGGTGAAAATAAAAAAGTTGTGTCACATTTTTATAGTTTGTTCAAGTTCATGTGGAATGGACGTTTCTGAATAAATTATATAGTAAGTATATTTATACATTTTTAACATACATACTAATAAAATTAAAAAAAAAATATGCCACAAAAAATTACATAGATGAACAAACGAATTGTGCGCGGTTAGCACCGCTGGGCAAAATTAGTTCAGACTTTTTACGATTGATTGCCATATATATCAGTTCCATATAAATACCAAAATGTCTGAATATATCATAAAACAGATATTATTATCGTTATAAAAACTGTCAAACTGTCAAAACCGTATAAATTAAAAAAATATTATTTTTTAAAAACAAAAACCGCTATAAATATTTCACGTCTTGTAGCTGACAAATGGAATGTAACATGCCAAATTGATATTTTGAATACGAAAATTTCCTACTAATAGTTATCAGGACATTCTTGTTCTTCTTCTATGTTTAATCGTTATAACCACTTTAGAATTTAACTATTAATACTAATGCTACACCAATAAAAAATATGCATAATATATCAATACTAAACTTTGAAAAAAGAACATCAATCAGGTGAAAAAATCTTTTAAACAGTTCAGAAACATAGGTACTAGGTTACTTATTCCTTATGTAAATTTTAATCTGTGCAAAACACGATGACACTTTTTTTCTTCAGTTATGGCAATTAGAGTTAAGACACTTATTTGTCACAAAAAAAAATAAAAGGTTGACACAGAAAATAGACCGCGCTGCAAGGAGTTCTTAATTCAAAATAACATGGTTAAACGCTGACCTTTTTAGCGATAAGCGGCCAGCATTCTTCGAGCGAAGTTTTTATAATGTTGTTAATAAATCCAACACTAGTAGGTTAATTCGAGATATGAGTAAAGGTCACTTGTTTGCATGCTAAGAATTTAAGATTTTTTAACTACAAGAGTAATATATTAAGGGTTTGTTATTGCTGGTTGTTTTTATCCTGTAACGTTTTGTCTGTGGTATGTAATAGGCCTGCATTTATTATCAAGATTCGTTATTTTAGCGTTCTAGAATGCAGACTTGTAGCTTATTAATTATGATATATGAAAATTCATTATTTTTGTTTATTATTTTGAAACGATGAAATTTTGAAAATTGATGAATCGTGCGTTTGGCCTAAAATTCTTTATCGAAACTTTGACCAAATTTAGTTATTTCAATTAAGACGTCACTTAGCTTGTATAATTTAACCAAACGTTAAAATAAGTTAACACATTATTTTAAACATCGTGAAGCGGTTAAACAAGCTTCATTGTCAAAAAAGCGTATTACAAAATACTTAACATTTAAAAATAGGGTAAATGTTCAGTCGCTGACAATAACAATAATATTAAACAGCGTTGGTATCGCTCGCTCGGAGCGTCGTAAACACAGAAATGAACGTCCCCGTCGTATGAGCTTTGAGACAATAACCGTTTTTTGCGATGAAATGCACGCTGATGCGTTAAAGAGTGGCGTGGAATCGCGCCATTAGTTGCCCGATTTGTTGCTTATAGACGCCGAGCGCGCGACCACCACTATTAGAACGATATTTATACTTTTTACGTCAGCCATTATAGCTTTTGCAGGATAATTTCAAGTAAGAAATCGCCGGTGTTAATGGTATGCGGTTCGATGTTTATCATAGTGGTGTTATGAATAGTAGCCGTATTGTTTACAAGATATTTGACGTTTCGCGCAACTAATTTTAACGGTTACACTGTTAAAGTTAAGAGATAGCTATTTCAGTTTCACATAACAATTTGAAGGATTGGATAATAAAATAAACCTATTAATTTATACAAAGATGGTTTAATTCGATAGTGTTGAACCAATTACATATAAAATATGTATTTACATTTAAAATACACTTGCAATGTCTATATTTATGCAATATGTAATATGAAGTTTATTTTAATGATTCTGTATTAACATACTTAGGTACATAATTATTGACAAAAAGATTGTTTTTTCGTACAAAGTCTGCATATTGTGACGTGTTTAATTCCTTTCGATGTCAATATAACCGGGCTCAACTTTTTTTTAATATTTTAACTGTGAAGTAATATAAGACTTTGGAAATAAAGCCTTTTAATACTCAATTACACCAATCTGAATGTTCATCTGAACCAAAATTTAAGCAGCGTCAGTAATGATGGCAATAAAATGAAGTTACAGCCGCACCTGTGGAGAAAGTGACCTTACACCTTTGCTGACATTCGTGTTGCGTCATATACAACATACTTTATTAGGGTATTGGCTGGCGATTCTTGAAGCTTCGTTTTTATATATGAGAGTGAAGACTTCACCGTTGGAGATTTTTTTAAGCTTTCGGACCATAGCGTAAGAAACCGAATCTTATTACTAAGATTCTTCTGTCTGACGATCTGTCTAGGCTGCATCCCATGAACCACATATGTCACATAACTTTATAATATGCACAATAGTAAATGTTCTGTTTTTTTCTGTATATGTGAATATGATGTTATTCATAATATTCCAACACCGCTCTCGGTTTAGTTAAGTTAAATTAAGTTGATATGTACACTATTTTGGGATACTGTCTCGTGCAGTTACTAGTGCTAAGCTTATATATTACCATGCCTGTTTGTGTATTAAATAAATAAATAAACCGTGATGCTCAAATAGTTTAAATTGTTACAGATGATATTTCTGTAACCGCTATAACAACAAATACTAGTGAACAATATTTAAAGGCTCCTATGAAACAAACGTGATGATGTTTCTCGTACTTTCTCAATGTTCATGGAAATATTCACAGAGTTTTGAATTGGACATTAGATATCATAATTTATGCACAATTATTAACATTACAATTTTGAACATAGCCAAATAATCAGGCGATTAGGTCATTTATTAATTTAATCAAAATACTGTCTCATATTCACGTACGCTTGTACAAGCCACATACAAACCAATAGGTTGATAGTAAAATCGAAATATCTCTCAAACGTAATTCCATATAGCGGTCCGTTTGATGTCCGTGGGAAGCGCTTCGCTTAAGGCGCGGATGCGTGCGCCATTTGCGATCTACGGAACTTCTGTAACGGTGTAGGACATTTTCCTATGATAGATCTCATTTTGCGTATCGTGACGTCATTTTTGGGATCAACAAAAAATAAATTACCTTTTGGAATTTTCTTGCTTTAAATATGTTATTACATATAAAAATGAAGCTTGACCTTATCGTAGATTTAGTAAGTACCCAAAACTCTTCTTTTAAAGGAAAAAAATGCATTATAATTTATCTCCTCTCTTAAGTTGTTTAATGAACGGGAACATAAGCATATGCTGTAATTGTTATCAAGTATATTTGAATCCTTTGGTTTTTAAACGACTATTTTTTAAGGAATATAATTACTAACAATATGATATATGTACATTATAAACACGTTTACCCTAGCAAAAATATAACTAATTAATTTAAGCATTTAATGACTTGCATAATTCATTAGTACAAGCCTATAAATATTAATAGAGCAAAAAATAGCATCATAATTAAATCTAACGCTATTACATCATCCAACTGTCAAATCGGCTTAAATCAATGAAAGTTATTTTTAAGATATACCCGAGAAAGCTCAACTCCTTTTTTATATTAATTTTGTATTACGAAATAATAACTTATAACACGGTACAAAATTTACCTTTTTAATTTGTTATATAGATTTCTACTTTCTAGGTACGTAAAAATATAAATGTGCCTTATAATAATTTTTTTTATGAGCATCTTTTGTCATGTTTGTAAAAAATGACCTTGGAGATAAGTATTCAGAGATTTTTTTCGATATTGGTTTCTTCTCTGTTGAAACTGCTTTCAAATTAAATATGAAATACTTAATAGATTCATATTAATAAAGTAAATATAGAGCTTAGCTAAATATATATTTGAATTAGATATCAAAAGCCAAGCAAAATCCAAATAAAGGTTCAAATGAAATAAATTCTCGCTTACAACTCTTCGCCTTAAAAGACAATTTGGTGAGCGGTGACACAATAATTACAGATGCACAATAATTGCCACAGACTCGTAACGCTGCGTCTATGACGTGATTTTGACAGCTATGTTGTATGTAACGTTATGTTGGTACTACATTCTGTTGTGAAAAATTCCAGTTGTTTTCTTTTTAAATTTAAACTATAAAGATTTTGTATTCTTACTAAATGTTGTGCATAAGGAATATTTGATATACTATAAGATGGCTAATATTTAGCATGCAGGAAGATGAAACCCTTGGTTAAGACATACTATTTATTACTGTCATAAGAACGAATATACTAGGAACTGTATGTATTAAACTTAGTATACCTATGCCAGAAATACATGTAGTCTTAACAGTTATAATTAAAAGAGAATCACAAAATAAAATTATCTGACCAGTAATTAAAATATCTCCGGCATGTTGTGCCCAAATAACTGGACGGCAATTACAAAGGCTTACGTAATATCATTACACGAAATTGTAGTAAGCGAAAATAATTACCGCGTCTGTTTTCGGAAGAATTCCCTTTCGTAACATGTTTATTTTCGCAGTTGAAGCTTCCATTACGATCTTTTAAAAGAACTGAGTAGTAATAGTCTGTACCTACTGATCTCTACGTCACGTACTCATACGTAAATCATTTTAAGCACGCCTCGAGTTTATTAACTTTGACAGATTTGTATCGCGAACTGTCAAATCGCACCGTTTTAAGTTGGACTTTTATTTGAATAGCGTTTCGGTATTCCGGCATGACTGAGTGGGGAACTCGGAAATTCTTACGGTCAAAAAATCTTGTTGATAGATACATGTTTTAACAAAAGTATCTACTAATGGTTCAGAAAGTAGTTTATACCACAAAGAAGAGGAAGGAGATATGTAGAAGATGAAGATGAGAAAGACATTCTTAAATATGACAGTCGTTTTTAACATTTTTAATTTTAACATTGCAAGACTACATAAGACGAATTGGTGTTCTCTAGAAAATAGCTTATCATCTTATTATAATGTAGGTAATCTATTAATACCTAGATGTTTCGTAATAATGCATATGTTAACACAGCTTGCGTTCTCGACTGTACACTGAAAAATCGTACTTAGGAAAACAATTTCCGATGTAGCTGGCTAGAACAGAGCGGGTCTTACATAATTAGAGTCCGTGACTGCACCGTGTGGTCCACATATTGAAACAATGGCTATCTACCATCTCTATTGTTCTCGATAGCCACTAGGGCTATGAACATTCAGGCGCCGACGCATCCGCGAAACGAAGATATTGGGAATATAATGAAGTATGGATTTTGCAAACTTAAATGAGGTAGGTATTAGAATGCTATTTAAGAAATAATTTTGGAATTAGGGCTGTGATTGGCAGGTTTTTTAGCAACACAGGGTCGTAAGGTTTTACGTGTGTTGTAGAGGTTCGTTTACTTTGAATCAGTTGGCTCGTTTGCCCCTAATTATTTACCTATACCAAGACGATTCAAGTATGTACAATATATAGCCTAGTTAAATAAAAAAATCTTGGACATTGACTTCGAAATAAAACATCAAATAACATAGACTCAACAAAACCATGACTTCATTTCTTTTTAAGAACAATAAAGCCATCGTCACCTAGAACAATGTTTTTTATAAATTGTTTTAAAAGCTCATATAAGCTGTTATTAAGTAAATTCTAACAAAAGCTAATCCATCTCTCCTCATAGGCTTAGTATTGTAAGCTCGGCCCGCGGCGCCGGCTATTGTTCGCGCTCCATTGTCAGTACGTTGAATGTTATGCAATTGTGCTTAGTGCAAGCAAACAGCCGATCTATTGTCTAATGTTGTCGATACGTTTAGTGTTTTATTTGTGTACTAGCTAGATATTGCGATGGAATTATTTTTAATCAAGTAAGGCTATGAACAATGTTCACGATATAAAAATTAAATAATTGTTAGTCTTTCTCGACATCTTGTCTTTTAATTACGATCTCTTCTCAATATTGTAAATTGCAAAAGACCAAGAAAGAAAAATCTATACGTAGAAAAAATTAATTGAGAAAAAGCGCTAATCTGAAAAAAGTTAAAAGCTATAGACTGAGATTATTGGAAGTGTTTTTGATATTACATATAATTATTTGGAACTCCAAACTTAAAGCCTTTGCAAATATTATAAGCGGCTTGTTTTATCGTTTGGAACCACAATGATATAACTGGCTATCCATACTTTGTATTGAATTTATTACTTCTTAATTTAATTAACTTATTTATATGTTATCCTTACATGAATAACAGCTTAATAAAATAAAAATATTTTGCTATTATAAATTGTAACTATTTAATTATTTATCAAAAATAGTACACTAATAATAAACTTTTATAATAATTAAATATGATACAAAATTTACAATTACTAAAATGTCTGAATTATAACCAAAAAGAATAAAAAAAATAAAGTTTTCGCGCGTAAAGCAGTGTTCTAAGTATAAAAATGAAAAGGCGATCCCGTTGAGGTCCGGCTGACACCGTTCCCATTGACCATATACGAGGCAGCTAGCTGTATATAATGCATGCTAGGTTTTACGTTAATGCGTACTTTTATATAATTACTAGCTGCCCTCTGATTTTACACGCATTTATGCATGTATTAAAAATTCATAAAATGAATAACTCTGTCTAATAAAATCGCATGAACATCGGTTGCGTAGTTTTAAAGACGCATAAACATCCTAATTAGGACGTCCTTCGGTGATTGGTTGCCGGCGCATTCACTCAACTGACAAAACTAATGGTTGTGACTTGTATGTATGTCTGCTGCCGCTGCTGTGCGGAACACTTTTTTCAGTTGATTTGTTTGGGCATAACATATCTATTATATTATAATAATAATATCATTGCAAACAGGATAATTTTTACCCCCATATTGAAAGGGAAACGAGAATCACGCAAGGAAAATCACAAGCACGGCTACAATAAATAACTAAATAATATTACTCAGCTAAATGCATTGATTCATTACATTTCATACCATTAAGGAATATCAATTTCGATTTCGGTAGGCGTGTTCCCGCCCATAGGAGCGGCCATCTTGATATACGGTCTTACGAATTCCTTATCAACTTAATCGAACATTAATCACGGTAAGTTTCTTCTACCTTTAACTTAAAACACTTAATACGGCTTAAATGAATATATTTTGGAGAATTTCAATAGTAATGATTTATTTCGATGTGATCCGATTACGGTGCTGGTAACATTACAACTTAACGACGCTGGCAACATTTTTCAATGACTGAGTTAATTGTAAGTACCTATTTATGTAATTTTCTCTATAGAAATCTTTTTTTTTTAATTTTAAGAAACGCTATAAAATATAAAATTATTATATTTATTATTTAGTTTTTCTTTCAATTAAAAAAAATGTCAATACATTACAAAATTTTTGAATATGCGTTACTAATCACAAAAAACAATCTTTTTTAAAAAATATTAGACGCGCTAATAATACAACAATATCTATAAATATTTTCAAGTGCAAGCAACGCCACAGGATGCGGTTAGTATACAAATAAAGGTTACTATGCGACAAGATTGAGTGGGTCGCGGGCGCGACAGGTGTGCAGATCAATTAGAGACGATCGCCGGGGAGATTGCGCGCGTGCGCCGGCGCAGCCCCGACGCACGGGACATAGCTACGTTTTAGTCAGTTTTAATCTTAAGAAGGCTAGTTTTGTCTTTATAGCATTAATTTGCTTTTTATACGACCCTGGAGTCCATCATATTGTAGACTAAACAATAGGACTGTTTATGGTTTATTCGTTTGAAAAAAGCCTTTTGTGTCTTTAAAATTGTTTTTAATTTTGGTAAAGGAGGCTCACTCCAAAACTGTTAAGCTAATCGTGTGTTCATTAGCGAAGATGACCACTTTCGAGTTCCCCCCCTTCCCCTTTCTTAAAAATTATGACCATTATAATACAGAAAATACTTAATTAAACATATAAAAACCGACCTCTTCCTAAGTCGATATTCTTTAATGACAAAGTGTCCATCGTCTGTAACATCGCCTCGTCTTACAACTTGAAGCATGCGAAGTACAAATACGCCGAGCTCCGATCAGTCGTCAGATGTAGATAACAGTCGAACACGCAAAAAAGCACAAAACGCAGCCACCTGGCCATTCAAACCGTATCTCTGGCAAGATCTAGCTTATCTAGTCTTTTTCTATTTCTAGTCTGCCCTTGATGCCCGTGGGAAACTAATTTACGGCTACATGTATGCCTGAGTACGCCCTAAAACGTTGTTTTTTAAATTATATGAAAATTCCAGAAGAGTACCAATAGAAGAGTAAGAGTAGTTTTTTTTATACTGTATGGGCTTGTGCTTGACCACGGGTCGCCTGGTGGTAAGCGACGTCGCGGTCTACGATGGAGCGCGCTTGCCTAGAAACCTGTTCACCCGACACTTGAAGACCCCCGGATTGTATCCAACGGGGAAGACCCACTTGGGGAGCTCATTCAACTCTATTGCTGTGCGCAGAAGAAACGTGGTAGCAAAGCGCTTCGTTCCGGTCTTGGGTATATCGAGCATGTAACGATGCCGCTTAGATGAGCTAGCTGTATGATGGAAAAATGAAAGAGAAAAGGAGATATAGATACTTTCCCAAAAGGCTCTTTAAACTAGCGAAGTTAAGTTTTTAAAAACTATTGGTCTATAAGTAAGTCGAAGATGAAGAAATGTCAAATTTTACAAACCTTAGGACAAAGTAAGGACTGACCATTAATCCCAAATCATTCGAAAGTCAAGGCAGAATTTTTATATGGTAAGTCTTCAAGAAATACCATAGGAGGAATACAAGAGTCATATTAATAATTTAAACAAATTTGCTAAAAATGTAAATCTTTCTCACTTCATACCGTCGAATCTTAACCAACATTGTAAATTCCACCATACATTATCCGTTTTAAATACGGCAGGCTCCCACGAACGGTAATTTAGGTCGATACACCATAGACAAGCCACTAATTGTTTTGCACAGATAAAAACAGAGTTGCGACTTACTCTATGGTTGCGCAATGAGCTATCGACTATTCTCTGTAGTCTGTGGTGCGTAATGTTACCATATAGAATTGAATTCATTGGGAGGGAGCAGAATTCCATTATTAACCACAAAATTTTTTTTTTTTTGGAAAACGTTGCTAATGCCAATCCGCAATACCGAGAACCACCAAAGATTGGAACTCTCGTCCGTGATCTCTCTTCCCAAAAAGTATTATTTGATACTATGCAAAACAAGAATTACAAATCGAATCTTTGCCTAACACCAGATCTCCAATAAAAAATACGTAAACAGTATCGTGGACGCTAATTCTTATAAACATTTCAGCCATATCTTTAGTAGTATATGCCCTAATGAGTGACAAAGATCAAGGAAGTATCTGAACATTTTTCTCGTAAACTTTCTCTTATATAGAATTGGTAAGAATCTTAAACTGTATGTATGTACCAGCTAAGTCGATCATTAATCCAATATTTGCACAAGATGCAATTTACGATGTGTAACGCTTACGACACGTGTTCTAAGAACGTTAAATGCTCACAAAAACTATGAGTGTCACTCGCTCGAGCAATGCATTCAGTCACGAAATACTAATACTGCTTATTACTATGATATTACGTTTAATATGTGTGCTTAATATATGTTGCTTGTATGACTGGCACTATACGATTGAACATTATAGTATGTATTGTAACGGCCAAATACTCATACGGAAATTAATTTTAAGCACGCCTTAAGACTCGTAATTTTGACAGAATTGTATGGCGAACTGTCAAATCGGACCAGTTTAAGATAAATAATTTAAAGGCTAAAAGCGTTATTAAAATTTACGATAACTTATTTATGTTGTCGACTGTACGTTAAGCTATTTTACTAATTTATAATCACCTTTATAAGTAAGAAGTTACATTATACCAGAAATTAGAGCTAACATTACTTTTTTAAAAGAAATTTTCGATTTAATGTTTATGTACAATCTTACCTTATTTTCAACGATGCACGGAGCGCTTTTGTACCACAAAAGTTTAATCTGTAACAAACATTTAAACATTAAAATAAGCCACACATTAACTAATATATTATACACTAAAGGTACACATAAATTAATAATTAATTCAAAGATTACAAAGAACCAGCAAAACATTAAAAAATTCAATTGTATTTTTTCGCGCACGCCACAAACATAACCTCAAAATTCGTCAATATTACTTAAAGAATATTATAATGACACAATAATTTTCCTTGTGCGAGTGATTTCTCCGTAATAAGTAGTGTATTGGGTAATTTGGAAAGTATGCCTGGGGCTGTGGGACCACCACCTGGTACCGTGAATAATTGTAATGTAAATTGACGATTGCTATAAGAATAATGTTTGTGTCTATAGAAAGAAATATGTTACCTATATAATAG